>VXAB01002534.1:33762-80458 GCA_013399175.1 Odontophorus gujanensis | reverse complement strand
ATGTTTGCATATATTTTCATGGAAATTTGCCATGCTTTTCCCCAGAGAACATGATGTACAGAGAATATTTTAAAAATCTATCTTGCACTCAGAAGATTTGCAGGAGTAAGTAACTCAAGTAAAAAGCCAGAATTAAGTAAATAGTTAAAAATTGTTTCTGATGAGTTCTACTAAACTTTCCCCTAAGGTAATGAAGAACTTGAATGAAAAAGCTATCAAAATTAACTATACACTAAGCTGAAAACCTTTTCTGGAACACAGAATTGCTGAACCTCTAGACCAGATTGCTCGCCTTTGGGGCAATGAAGTATAAAATTAAGAAGCAGAAATTAAGACGTTGAGAGAATGGTTCAAACTCACACAAGACTTGTACCAAAAGTTTTAAAAGAATGACAGTGAAGGAACTAGTCGTGGCAAACTAGCAGGAAAAATGTGCAGGATTCACAAATATGCCAGTATTTTGAGCCATATAATACTCTTATCTGTAATTTTTTCTTAGGTGCTGGCAAAACAAATTTCAATACTACTTCCTTATCAATTATAGAGCAGCAAGACGGGAGGAAACAATATGCAGTGTCCCTACTCCAATGCAAGGTTTTATTTTGCCACATTGATTTATCTGATATTAGAATTAAAGTTTTACCACTGTCTAATTCAACTTCCTTACTGATGTATAAATTTAAGGCAACATCACTGAAATCCACGCAATGAAGTAAAAGACCACAGAAATGGTTCTCAGTTGGTGATTCTGTGGTGTACCATAATGGAAAGGGAAATAAATTCAGACAAATGGGTTTTCCATAACCCACAGATGTGACCAAACATTATAATAATGGCATAGTCAATGATTCAAATACTGAAATATGCATTGGTACAGAGCAGAAAAACGGCAGATTATAACTGCCATTAGTATTTAATGACATTACATGGATTCAGTATACATGAGGGAAGGAGATGAAAGAGTTGTGCAGGTCAGGGTCTCCCATCACTAGTCTTGTAAGAATGCTGCAGGAGACTGCAACCCCTGCAATCCAGTCCTTTTGGAAATTCTCTAAAAAAAATTAACTAGGCTATTTTTGGAAAGTGTATTTTTCCCTTTATGTATTAGAGTCATTAGATATAGAACATCTTGAGACAACTGATACTCCCAAGATTAGGAAATGTGTATTAAACTAACCGGTACAGGTTGGGGGTTGACCTGCTGGAGAGGAGCTCTGAGGGACCTGGGTGTCCTGGTGGATGACAAGCTGGCCATGAGCCAGCAGTGTGACCTGATGGCCAAGGCCAATGGGATCATGGGGTGCATTAAAAAGTTCGTGGCCAGCAGGTTGAGGTGATCCTCCCCCTCTATTCTGCCCTGCTGAGGCCTCACCTGGAGTACTGTGTCCAGTTCTGGGCTCCCCAGTACAAAAAAGACAGGGACCTCCTGGAAAGAGTTCAGCAGAGGGCTACAGAGATGATAAAGGGTGTGGAACTGTTCAGCCTGGGGAAAAGAAAACTCAGAGAGAATCTGATAAATACTTATAAATACAGGGTGATGGGAGGGAAATGGATGAGGCCAGGGCTCCTCTTGATGGTGCATAGTGATAGGTCAAGGAGTAATGGCCTAAAACTTGAACATAAGAAGATCCATACTAACATGTGGGACAACTTATTTATGGTAAGGGTGATAGAGCACAGGAACAGGTTGCCCAGAATGGTCGTGGAGTCTCCTTCTGTGGAGATATTCAAGACCCATCTGGACACATAACTGTGCAAACTCTTGTAGGATACGTGCTTAGCAGTGGGGTTGGACTGGATGATCTCTAGAGGTCCCTTCCACCCCCTAAAATTCTGTGTCTCTGTGAATACAAAGTTACAGTCTTGCATTCTTCTCCTACAACACTGCTTCCAGTCCCTGGCGGCAGATTTCACCGGCATCTTAGCAGAGCACAGGCTACCTCCTATGAAAGTCTGTGCTCTGAAATGGCCTTTGCACGTCTTTCTCCTAGCAGTTGCCACTGGACTCAACAATATTACTCAATTTATGTTTTTTTCAAGTCCTGAAAGGTCCCATTTTTTCATCATTTAATCCATACTTTGTATGTTCAGAAATAAGTCTCCCCCTAAAGGTTCAAGAACAAAAAAGAATAGACTCAGAGTTTAGCAACAAACTATGAAATTCAAATTAACACATCTGCCAAACTTTTACATTATAAGAATGCAGGAAATTTAAAATGCTTTCTTCACGAAACAAGGTTGGTTCAATAACATCTTCTTTGCTTTGTAAACCTTTTCAAAAACAAACCCATGGGTACAATTTCTTAAAATACATTTGAATGTGAAACTGCTGCCATTATTGCCAAGATATTTTGTTATGGAAGGTACAAGCTTGTAGTGGTTTACCAGCATTTGACTAAAAGCATTTGTGGTGACCGTGAGAAAAAAGAATTACAGCCATTGAATGCTGAAGTATACTTATAATATTAAGGCTATACTTGAGAGGTGACCTGACTTAACAGCACTGACGATCAATATTGACCACCTTAGCACACAGAAGATAAAAACAGAGTTTACCTGCACCTTGTTCTGCTTTTAAAGGAAGCCCTCAAATACATTGACAGTTTATTTTGCTGACTCCCTCCTACTTTTTTCCCCTTCCTCTCCGATAAACTGCTGCATGATGACGATGGTAATATAGGTTTGGTGCATTGCAAATTCATTAAACTCAGTTGCTGGCTGAAAGAGACATCTCACCTTCCTGCAACCACTACTCTGTACACAATTACTGACAGACTCATGCATAAGCACTTTCTAAACAAGTCTGATTATTCACATATTATTCACTAACATTATCACTCTATATATGCATACAGGTATAAAATGTGTATTTGTATGTGCTTAGTTTTAAACATGTGTATCTATATAATTTATAAGAACACCTGATTTATCAGTAAGGGGTTGAAACTGACCTACATAAAATGTGTTAAAAACAGACTTGTTACAATTTTGATCTCAAGTCAAACCTATAGACTTTCACAAAGAAAAAATAAAAATACAAACATCTATTAATAGCACAGATGTGAAAAAAGTACAAAAATTGGCTGATTTTCTTTCCTACATTACCTGATCGTGGCTTCAAGCCAAAAGGGATTGTGCTGTTTGTAGTAGGAGACAGTGTTGGACTTTTATCCTTGTTCTGTATAATTTAAGAACACAAATTAAAATAAGAGGAATATCCAGAATATCACAGCACAACTGACTGAATAAAATACAAAAATTAACAATACTGCATGCTAAAACTATTTCACCACAATCTGACCACATACCCTAAACCTAAACCCCAAACCTATAATCTCCTGTTTTTATTCAATATCACTCCTTTACTGGAAAAGAAGCTGAAATTTCTGACTGAAGTCTGCAGCATACTGGCCCTAGCTATAAATAAGTTTGATCGCTTCTCAGTTTTCTCCCACAAAGCCATTTGGTCCCATTCAACATACACTTTTGTGACACAGTACATTTAGAAGAACAAAACAAAAACAAATTTATCCTTAGATACAGTTCTTCTGATGAATCAGAATTACCATTCTGCTTAAATACTCTCCATGCAACAGTGAATTCTGCCTAAAATGCAGAAAGGTGGAAATCAATCATGCACCTCAGAGTTATGACCACTCTTGACAGTGAACTAAGCAAATAGATGCAGCATGAAGAACTGAGTATAAGCATAAAGAAGAAAAAGGTGAAGTACAACCATGACGGTTATACAACGGTAACACAGGAAAAGTCTTATAACCAAACTCCAGAAAACAAATCCTATTTAAAAAATGATTAATGAGAGTAGAAACTATAGGAGCACTATCACGTTTTTGAGATGTTCATATACAGTGTAATGTAGAGGAAGAAACTCTGGTTCTGCACAGAAAATAGGAAGATTCCATAAAGAGCCTATTGATCATCCACATGCTGAAGACAAACAAAACGCACAATCATCTTACCTCATTGTGAGAGGGTTGGCCACTTGTATTCCAAACAATTACATCATTCTGCATGATAGGACAGAAAGAAAAATCTTTTCAGCAAATGTATTGGTCATATATAGTCATAGGGTATTCTAATAACGAAAGTCAGATACTCATTAATGCATTTTTCATCTTCATAATATTTTTCAGTATTGTACTGTTTTTTCACCAGAACAATTTTCATGACTGATACACTTTCATGCTAAACTAACCAAAATACCATTTAAAAATCTTTCTGTGGAAATTATTTGCACAAATTTGTCTGTAATTTCTTAGCTGCAGTCTTAACTGATTCATAAGTGCATTTATAAAACCTGAATCTTCAAGTGCATTACCTAACCCTGCAGATTTTGCAATTAAACTGTTAGCAGGGGTTTAATAGGCAAGTAAAGATTTTAAATACAGGTTTGAAAAGGGAACCATTCTGCAAGCATTCATTTTGTAACTGCCATATACCTTTTGTTACCATTTTTGCTGTAGCTAAACTGGACACATGGAAATCATGTCAATAAAATATCAAACAATTATGAATTCTGTATCAATCATAACTCAGTAGAAATACAACTGACATGGGTAAAAACAAATTATAAATCCATTCAAAACTCTTCCATTAGGGAAACCTTTTTAGTCGAGAAAAAGTGGAGACTAAAAAGATAACCCTCAAAATACTTGGTCCCAGCACTCAAAGAATTTTCTAGAAGTTGCTGAGCTGGGAGGGAAGATTACACACACACTTTGCTAAATGACCTTTCCAGCATACTTCTTAAGCTTGAAAAATAAAATATAATATTCAGCTACCAACTTCTCTCGCAATCTTACTTCAACCATTGTATCAGCTAGAATTCATAGAAGGAAATTTTAGTAATCTCATCCCTGTCAGTTCTACCAGGAAACTGGCATGCTTAAACACTCTTATGCTGAGGGACTGTCCTTGTGACAGAGATGATAGTTATGTCTACAGTGCAGGACAAAACTCTCTCACGGCATGCAAGTCACCAGTCAGAACTCCACATTTACACTTAACTTGAAAACTACAAGTGTTTTCTGCATGCAGCATGACTGAATTTGTTCTTGCAAGACACATTTCCTTTGAATGGAACACAACTTGTGCCTCCACCTGCAAATAGGACTAGATCAGGCCCTCTGTAAGTTTTTAGGAAATCTCCTCATTTAAAAGGTTTTAAATAGCAACATTCTTATTGCAACAGTTTCATTAAAATACAGAACGTGCACACTGTGCATTCTGACATCAAATTAACCTTTTGTGTAACATGTAGCAATGTAGTTAAGAACTGATGCCAAATAAAATATGGTAACTCCCACATACGAAAATACAAGAAGACAATGGAGATACAAACAACCTTTTTTTCTTTACTGTTTGATGAAGAAAGACAAGATAAAATTAAGTGATAATGATATCGTAGGAATATTTACTAGTAATTACATTTGAAAAGCACAAGATACACCAAGTCAATCCATGTCTGCATAACATATATTGTATAAAAGTATTATGAATACAGGCAGAAATTTATGCCATTTTGTTCTCAGAATTTTCTTGCGAGAATGCTCACAAATAAGTTCTGAGGTAATAAAGTATGCATCAAATATTTAAGCTTGAGTTTTTCACAATTCTTCATTTCTGGATCACTGAAATACAAAACTCGGTATTTTTGATACTTTAGAAATATCACCTCAACATACAAAGATTTCTTTGTATTGCAGAGCACATTAAATATATTGCTGCATGCAAAGCCTTAGCAGCTTAATAACCACATAAGCTGGGGTATTTGGATTAAGGGGGGGAGGTGGAGCCAGGTCTTTTATTACACTGAAGATCTAACTCTGATAATACTTATTTTTGCCAGTAATGTTTATTAGAAGACAATACATCAATTTCAGCCTTTTTTGTGACATAGATTTTATTTAACATCCCATCTGCATTCAAGGTTAAGGGGAAAAAAATAGAAAAAAACACCACCACCAAAAATCTTAAGGGGCTTAATCTTCTACGCCAATGAATAGAAGACAGTGACACATTCCAAATGTTTCCGTATTTATTGTATCTAGACACCTACGTACCTGATTCAATGACCATTTATCACCCAGTTCACATGTTCTCATTTCACTCTTGGCTTTCTCCATAATTAATTCTCTCCTCCTCTGAAATTCTAGTTCCTCTTCAGCATTTTCTTTCTGCAAGATATGTTACTCTTTAGACTGTGAACCACTGGGAATACAGTAGTATCTTTTTTTATATAACGTTAAATCAGAATTATTTCTGACAAGTACTGTGATGAAAAACAAGCTGAAAAATAGCAGATACTACACAATTGCAGTTCAAGTGCTAACAGACTGGCAATTTTGTAAATTTAAACAAACTACTAGGGGGATATCAAAAGGCATTTAAAGAACAAACCTATTGTGAGGCATACTCAACATGGATTCACAAAGGGGAAGTCCTGCCTCAGTAATCTGATGCCCTTCCATAAGATCACCTGTTTGGTGAACAAAGGGAAGGCAGCAGACGCAGTCTCCCCATATTTCACTAAGGCTTCTGAAACCACCCCTCACAGTACATCCTTCCGGACAAGTTGTCTAACTGTGAGATAAAAAGGTTTGTGCTATGTTGGGTAATGAAATGGCTCAGAGGGCTGTAAGTATAAATGGGGAGCTACAACTGGTTGGCAGACAGTCACTAGTGGTTTTTTCCAGGGCTCAATCCTAGGGTTATTCCTGCTCAATGTTTTTACCAATGATCTCGACGCAGGAGTGGAATGCTTTAAGTTTTAGTTAGCCTCAAAAAAAAATGCAGTTTGAGTAGATGATCTTTGCAGGTCCCTTCCAACTGAACTATTGTATTCTATGAATAACACAAATTCACCAGTCAAGATACAGTTCAATTAACAAGCAATACATAACATACTACTAATTCCAAATAATGTTTTAAATATTCTTTCTGTAACTACGGTGACAGTACATTAGGAAAAGAGTAATCATTTACAAAATATTTTGGGGTTACCCTTAATGAATACTCTTTTCCTACACTAGAATAGGGATATTAGAAGAGTAAAAGAATACACATAAGTGAGCTGTGAACAGCAGCAATTGATTCTCATAGCCAATATAATACATGAAAAAGATGGTTGTATGGAAAAATGACTGTCATCCTACACACCAAGTGGAAAGAAGGAGAAAGTAATATGCACAAGTAACTGATAAAGTTACTGATAAAGTTCATGTGTGTATATACGTTATGTCCATACACACACACACAAACATTACATATATATATATATATAATCTCTCTACATATGCACGCACACATATAAACAACAACTGCATTAAAATTTTGAAGAACTAGTTGTGTCATTCAGTCTACCACAGTTTTCCTTTACTTATTTGGTAAGTTAGAAACTGATGAAATTATCAGCTCATTTCCAGTCTCATCCCTCAAATACTTTGTAATATGTTCATTAACATACCTGACCAAGGGAGGACATCTCCATCTGCATTTGACTGCTATGTATAAAGAAACAAATGTGAATATGTTATTTATTTTGTAGAAACCCAAAGAATCTAACAAATGCTTTTTTAAAAAAAAAACAAAAAACAAAAAAGGTAGATAAACACACTTTACTGTAGGTTCCTGAAATTCTAAAGCTGTTGCTGGTTCCGTGGGATACAGATTCACATCACTGCTCTCTGAAATATCCATGCTTAATCTGTAAGGTTTGAAATAAAAACACTGCACTGGGGTATAGCATTGGTAACCATTATTTTCAGTATTTAGTTTCAAATGGATATATAAAATATTTTCAGTCACAGTATTAACCTGCTCTCTTTCTTATAAAAATGTCATTGCTTTGGTCAAAACAACATTAACATCTGCAAAATATCACTCTGAGCAACAACTCAAATGGACCAGTTTACTCCTAATAGTCACATCATTGTATATAACACTGAAAAAACACTGAAAACATCTACATTCAACTTCTAGCATCCTGTATCTTAACAGGATCCAAAACACTGGTTAAATATCTACATTTAATTTACAGTGCATGAAAATAAAGCAGCCCAACAGCAAACTCTCAGTAGCCAGTAATTTGAAATAAGGCAATGAATATAGGAAACAGAGTGAATACACTTGAAGGAAGCATTTGAAAATACTGGAAAAGACTGAGCCTGAAATCCTTCACCATTCCTGAACTGAACTGCTGCTAATGTGCACAGACAATGTGCAGAACATTAAAATGTCCACTTACTGTGGCCCTATTTCACAAGTTAAATAGTCATGTTTCTTACTGAAAACAGTACTAAGAGATATATTCTATATGGAGCTCTAGTCAGTGTGTGCTAGGTACACTTTGCTTCAGCATCACCTACTGCTTCAGCCCGTTGCTGCAAGCAATGATGAGGCATCTACAGCAGAGAGAATGCAAAATCAAGCCTCATTTGATATGTACTATGCACCCAGGAGTGTCATACCGGACAAGTCTGCTTGTTAGCATAAAACAGACATCTGAATGTTCAGCACTTGGCTAAGCAAAAATAAATACATGCATGACATATTTGTAGTCATCTTTAAAAGCCATATTTCATGTACTATCATGCTATTGAAAGCACATCCGAACATGTGTGGAAAAAAACACAGGTTGTATTTTACTGCCTTTTGAAATTTTGCAAGCAAAAAAAAATGTAGGAAATGTCAAGGTCCTGTCTGACAACAACAGCAAAGTAACGAATTTTATAAGGCTAAGAAATTTTTTATTGTCACTTTCCTTCAAACCAGAATATTTTTCAATCTTATCACTTCACCCACAAACTAATAAGTTACAGATGAGATACAGAAGCAACAGAATTTTATCTCACAGAAACCATGGGATGTAAAAAGTGTTCTTTATATATATATATATATATATATACATAAATTTATGTTAAGTATTTAGTACTCGATTCAGTAATTCAATTGTTCTCTGCATGATTCAAAACAATGCCAGATTGTTCCCTCACCAGAAAAACTAACAGCACTGAACTTCAGTCTTAAAAAAGCAGAAAGATATGCTAAGTGAAAAAGCAATATCAAAACAGACTTTTAAGCTACAGAACAGTGTAGTCATAGGAAGACATAGCTGAATGAACTGGCTGAGGAAGGAAGGAGAAACAAGGATATTTTAGACTGGGAACGATAAGGAGGTGTCTACTCTTCAGAGAATTAAAGCTTTGAAAAAGCTACATCATAAGAAATGATGAAAAACTAGTTTTAGTTTTAAAATGAGCTTAATTTTTGAAAGGGATTACACAACAAAAAGCAATAGCAAGCACAGGGACAGAACTACCTGCAACACTCAGTCCTTTCAAGCAGGACAAGCTTTTTGTTTTTCTTTTATATATTTAATCTTTTGTTTATTCACAGACTTGGAGTAATTCCACCCAACTTTAGCCACTTAAAAGATGCATATAAATTAGACAACCTTGCCTTCTATAGCCAGGAGAAATAGAAATCACCTGCACTAGTAGCCTCTTCCTTTTTCTCTTTCTGACCTCAGAGGAAGACTACCAGAACTCTGTCACTACCTCAATTACCCTCTTTATGCATCCCAGCAAGACAGGATGAAACACAGACAGAAAACCTTCTCCAGTTCCAACGTAATACCTCAAGTACTAACAAGCAAAGGAGTTTACAGTCTAAAAGAGATATGACTGTTCTACAGGAAACTCCAGGGAACTTTCAGTTATCAGTTAAAAACAAAGAACTCCAAAATCCATTCACAAAAATTTGAAAAACATAACATAAGACATCTGCTATTTTAAGCATACCTGTTGGGATCTTGTAATAAATCTACTGCTTCTCTTAGTTGTTCTATCATTGCTATATCAATAGTCTGTTCTTCTGATATATTTATTCTATAGAAAACAAAAGCATTCAAAAAGAAAAAAAGAGGTAAAACAGCAATTATCAGGGGTTGTCTCAATTTCAATGTGTGAAATCTACCTTCTAACTAAGCATGCAAATAACACAGAGGGAGGGTAAAAACAGCCTCTGTGCAAATAAGTGCTAAACTTCTGTAGTGTCTTCAGAGAAATGTCACCAGCACTTTGGCTTTAACATAACCTCCCAGAATAATAAACATATACATACACAAATGTGACGAACTAAAATTTCTGCACCTCAATTAAACAAACCAACTTCTAAAGCTGACTCCTACTAAGTACATTCACCACACATATCATTGCCAAAAATGATGATTCTTCATAACGGACCACAGCATGCTTTCTTTTGCTTTTCAGGATTTGTAATTTTTTTTTTATTATTTATTAAAAAGACATCATCTGACAGTTGTGCCAACAAGGCTCTTTTGGAACATGCTTATTCTTCCCTCCTTTCCATTTTTCTTTTTATCACATAGGACTCCACTGTTCTGAAGTGAGAACTCCACAGTACGCTGTCAAGCCAGATCTATTTTTCTTATGAACTCTTGCCATTGACTGATGTTCACTTACACTGCTCTTGAACTAATATCTATGAACTACTGATTGTTTCAGGGTGAAAATTACAACACAATAAGAAAAAAGATTTTGAAAAAAAAAAATCTTGTGCATTAGATTTTAGAGCTTCTGCAACATCCTTGGCTTTTTCTTTAGATTTAATATTTTAAAACAATACCATTAGCAGACTGCATATCAAAACACCTCATTTAAAAACTTGGGTTCTGCACTGGTCAAAAAATGCCAAATTAAAATATGCCACATACACAAAGTTGCAAGCTAAGACCCACACTGTATTAATCAATAACATGTAACACCGCACATTCACACACAGAAGGCTGCACTGCTGGATGCTTCTAATTCTACAAAGAAAAGAAGAAAACACCAGTTTTGGTCAACTATTTAAACATTACACTTAGTTACTTGCAGACAAAAAATACTTACATTTCTTCTGTTTGCCATTGTGCGTCCTCTTCTATTCTCAGTAATTCATCACACTCTGCTGCTCTGCTCTGTACACAAAGTGATATTAAGAATTGAACTTTGCAATTAAGCAAGCAGGTAAATTTTCCTTTCAGACTCGGCACTGACCTATTTTATTTAACAGTTCAGGGTGGATAGTTGAAGCAATCCAACACTTCTGCTTCACGCCTCACTCTATCCCCTTTTTAAGATACTCATTACATGATCTTATTGTCATTGTTTAAATTTTATTGAGGTCAACAGCCCTTACCCTCCTTTAACTGTAAAAAGAAAGTCAAGTATCACGAGATTTCTTCATTCTACGTCCCAGATTTCATTTGTGCCTTACCCATGTACACAAACAATGGTTCAACTGAGCGTGACTGTAGCTCTCATCTTTCTTGCCCTCCTCCCACAAGCAGACACATTTACAGAGCAAGGAAATTATACAAACTAACACTTACGTATTTAATCCATAACTCTTAATAGGATTCTTACTTGATAATTTTAACTGTTTAGAAAATAAACAAAATCAACGTGCTACAATTCAAATCATTTGGCCAGTTAATTCAGATTTGATGTAGGAATAAATCACAGCCTCCACGGTCCTGTCTATAATTATGAAATGCTATGTATTGCAAAATTTAAATTCCTTATTTATGCTTTCATTTACAATTTTAGCAAGAAAGAAACTCTGAAAAATTCTCTTTCTTCTTGGATGAATTACTAAAGTAATTCAGCTGTCACTAAAGACAGAAGGAGAAGTGTATTTATACTAGTAGAGAATAAACAGCCTATCCTTTTTTGTGTCATGGGTTTGGCACATCTGCTGCATCACCCTGTACCAATAAACAATATCTAATTCTGCCAGATGTGTCACTGAGGGGTACACCAGCTCCTTTAACATTTCCCAAGGATGACACACTTTGCAGTAACAATCCCTAGTAGAACAAATAAAGCCATTCTTTGCATCCTATTCTAAGTTACTAATACAGAAATGAAGTATATGTTTTTTCCCATAAGGAAGGACACACTAAAAAAAAACCAAAAAACTAGCAATTGTTCTAAAAGGCAAAACTCTGCCTCTGGACATCTTTATATAAACAGATAATGCCTTACAAATTAGGAATAACATACGAAAACTACAATTTAATAAGCCTAAATTCCTCCTCTGCACTGCCTCTGGTATAGATTTAATGTATGGTTTTTTTTAAACAGAAATTCAGTTTCAGAAGCCTCAAAATGCACGCTAGTACATGAGTAAATACAAACCGAAGAATCTAACTAGACTTAAATCTGCAAAAGGAAAATGCCCAGGGTTCAAAATCCTCAGAAAAAAAACAAAAACAAAAAACATACTGCTCTCAACTGCCATAATGTTAAGATAACAAAACACTGAAAAATCAAAGTGCTCACTCTGGTAACATTGTCATACTGCCATTCAATACAGTCACCTCTTCTACTGAACTTCTGTCTGCAACACATTATTTCATATCATAGAATCACAGAATTGTAGGGGTTGGAAGGGATCCCTAGAGATCATCGAGTCTAACTCCCTGCCAAAGCAGCTCCCTAGCCCAGGTTGCACAGGTAGGCATCCAGGCGGGTCTGGAACGTCTCCAGAGAAGGAGACTCCACCACCTCTCTGTGCAGCCGGTGCCAGTGCTCCGTCACTGCACTGGGAAGAAGTTCCCACACACATTTGTGCAGAACTTCCTATGCTTCAGTTTGTGGCCATTTCCCTTTGTCCTATCCCACACACTGCAGAGAAGAGTCCAGCCTTGTCCCTTCGCCTCCCCACTCCTTAGATATTTATAGGTGTAGATCAGATCCCCTCTGAGTCTGTTATTTTATTACATGACAGAGGCCATTCCCAAAGGAATAGTATTTGCTAAGGAAAATCATGATGAATGGACAACAAGCAAATAACAAGCATATTCAGAATAAAACCTGTCAGCTTCAGATGCCTGCACTTCTACTTTTGTGAAGAGAAGATGAAAGCATTCTATCCCCTTCTATCTAGTTCATCCACCTCTAACATTTACATTTATTGAAAATCTGTACGCAGGAAACCTACTACGTGTTAAGCTTTTTACAACATGTTTTTAGTAAAGAAGTCACTAAAGAACAAGCCAATAAAAGGTAACTCAATGTCCTAAACACTCAGCCTAAATAATTCTGCCTTATGGTAAGTGAAGTTATAGGCAATAATCATTGGTCACCTTCAATGCTGCTGAGTTCAGATCAGTACTCACATGTGATAGAAAGAGTAAGCACTGAGTAAATAAAGTTTCCTGATAACTAACAGTATATATGTCTTCAGTACTAGAGCAGGGAGAAGGGTGTTTGTTTCTTTTCATTTAAACGCTAGGTCTCTGTGGCTGTCACCTCAGAGACTGGAAACAGTGAAAGAGGATCTGTAAAGTTTTGTTGCTAAAAAAAATATAAGTTGAGATTTTTTTTGCAGAACCAGCAGTCTGCTATTTCTTTTTCTTTCCATTTCCGAGAAGCTCAAAGGTAGTAAGTTTTCTCTTTACAAATGTTACCTCTCAGCACATGGTTTTCAACAAGGGACAGAACATAAAGATGGCACAAAGTCTCTTCACACTCCTCAGAAATATCCACAAAAGGAGAAAATTGATCCAAAAATATACATATTAAAAAATCCCTTCTGGTCAATAAATCCAGTAGAGATCTCACTTCCACTGGAATGCTACAAAACACTACTTTCTCAAATATCTTCTTGCATTACAAAGTATCTAGCAAAAGTATCCAGCAAATGCATGTCAAGATAAAAAGTACTTGCTTGAAACTTCTTTAGAATCTTTCAAAAACTCCTCAGTTTACCTAATTAGGTTTTTAAAAATAAATTAGGAGGCAGCTCTCGCTACATAATTAAGGTGCACTTCATGAGTTACCACACAGTGGTAACCACTACTGATTCACTGTTCATTTCTATGGATCTTATTTTAGCTTTGTACTACATTAATAATAATTTTAAATCTATTTTTGCATTCTGCTTCTTTTACAACAATGAATATTAACTGTGGTATCTTATAAATCAAGATGTCTGCAGTTTGTCACTCCTGCTTGCTCTATACTTATGAAAGCAGTGGAAAATGTTTTCTGCCACTAAGAACCAAACACATACTTGCCTTAATGTAACTCATAAATTCAGTAGTAAGAGCATCTGATTCATCAAACTGGATTTCTGTTTCTCTGGATTTATCATTGACAATCAAGTGAGAAGATCCCTGATGGAATTCCACTAAAACAACAATAAAAAAAAGACAAAATTATTTCTGGTTCAGCTGAAAATTTTTACTCACGAGAACAACTAAATTATGAGCTCAAAAACAAATGAATTCAAGTTTAAGTTCAAACCATACTGAAAAATCTCAAAAAAGTTCAGACTCTTGCATTCAAGGGAGTGATGTCAGCTCACTGTAAAGTTGTAATAAATCAATATCCTTGGTTTATACAGTTGCAGACCAAAAAGCAGCACAACAAGCACTGACTACGTCAGTTTTTAACTACATGAAATTTGTCTTGCCAGTACTAGTACAAGAACACAGTTGGAAAGCTATAATATTATTTTAGGACAGTCATGTCTCAGCCACTGACTAGCAGTCTTTCATGCAATTTAGGAGTTATGATGCTGTAATAAACACTCAAAACTCTCAGCAGAACTCGGTCAGAATGATTCAGTCTTGCAAACAACACAAATCCACTGCTTACCTATACTGCTTCTAGGACTATATAAGTCTTTAATTATCCTGTTTGAAACAGTTTGAACCCATAACTTACCCTCTCTGATGGGGTGATAAATACTGTAGAATGCGAGTCTTACTACATCAGTTGTGTATTACTACATTCTGATGAGAACCTCAACTGAAATTCATTAAATCTAGCATGAAACATTCATGAAATGCTGGTCTCCTATTCATGTGGTTTCCATTTCACCGACACTATCCTCCAATTTATCATTAGTATGTGCAGACCATGAGGAACCATCTTTTATCAGCATAGAGATATCATTAATGAAGGTGCCACTTCAACAAAATATAGATATAACTACACACGCTGTCACTCAATTTTTATACACTGCTAATTCAGAATCTGAGCTAGTATCTGATGAAGTTATCAGACACTGAGATTACTGACTTGAAAGCATGGTTTAGAATCACAGAATGTTTTGAGTTACAAGGGACATTCAAGGTCACCTAGTTCCAAACCCCCTGCTATAGGCAGGGACATCTCCCTCTAGATCAGGTTGATGCTCACTTTTCTTCCCCTAGTCAGAAACAGAATTTATTAACTCTTGAGACAAGGTGCAAGAAATTCACTGGAACTGTTACAAAAAACGACTATACTCAATTTGGTACAGTTTAAAACTTCTACAAGTAACATTTTTCTGTTTTAAACTGTACATGCGTGCATGAAAGACTCTTGGATAAAAAGGTATTTATTACAAAAAAATTAACTGTGAAAATTCTTACCAATTATGTTACGAGAAAGAAAAATCACTTGGGGGTATTTATCCAGAGCAAAATCAAACACTGAATATTCCAGTAAAAAACACTGGTAACCATGATGGTTCTAAGTTAAAGTTCATGTTTTTAGACCGGAACACTCATCAATACTTGTTGCACTGTGATATTTTCAGACTCAATTTACACTCTTATACAGTTATCAACAGAAATTTCCTGTTTTTGACTTCCACAGTTTTGACATTCCAACCTTTTCTTGAGTTAGCATGGTGACCTGAATCTTCCTTTACAGCCTGATCTTCTTCCACAATGTCTGACATAGGAACATTAAAGCTGAGAGTATCCTCATCAGACGGCTAAGAAGAAATCACAGAAACAATAGTTTCACATTAAATCCAAGAATGACAAAAAAAAACATGTTTCCACTAGAAAGCTAACAACTTCAAGAAGTGCAATAATGGCAAAATAGTTTGTAAACCTCTTTGAAAGGACTACATGTTCATACTGTTACGTAAAGACTTGCTCAAATAACTGGCAACCATTGTGCATGTATATGTTTCTCTATTTAACAGAGTATAACTGGATTCATTTTCTATTTGCTTTGGCAGTAATCGCAAATTCAGTATTTAAGCTTGATTCTTTTCAAACAAGTGTCAAAAGCAATAGACTTTTCCTCAAAGGAAGAGAAAAACACATGAAAATTATTGCAATTTTTTTTTTAAGTGGGAGGAAGTCTATTCTTTTACGCTCATTAGGTCAGACCACAAATTCTTAGTTATACATTTCAGAAAGATCATCACTGAAATACAAGTTATTTACTTATTTATAATTATCTATGAAGTCTAATTCTAACTGCTTGTTCGAGTACCTAAGAAAAGACTTTCCAGGAATTAGTGCTCTGTTCAGCTGAGTAGAGCCTCAGAAATAAATTCTAGGAAATGTGTAACTGCAGTTGTAACTGGTTTGAAGAACACTACACTCAAAAAATCATCCCTTTTCTTTGCCCAGTCATACAAAATAGCTCAAGAAAAATTCTGAAGGCTTATTTCCAGCACTGCCTAACTGCAAGAGCATGGAAACACAGCAGGGATGCACATGAAGATCTGCAAAGATTCTGAAGCACCTGCTCTCCGGGAAACTGCCATAACCACAACACCACAGAACATAGCAGGAATGAGCACAGTGAACTCCAGTTAATCTCCCGCATGAAAAATTCAGAAGTCAGAGAGGAAACTATTAAAAAGGAGCCCGATGTATAACATTTGCGTAATACTTATTTTGTTGGAAAGAGTAGACAGCATTCTAGTTCAGTCTCTGTTTTCTAGATTATCACTTAAACTGGATGAAAATTGTACTGAATTTTCCCTATTGATGTTAGTAATCTGTGATCAAGTATCTCACTGCTATCTCCCAAAAACATGGATACAAAACTGGAAAAAAAAAATCCCAATCTTCTTTTATCTTTATTTTAAACATTTAAAAGTGAGAATTCATGTCACAGATGTGGTTGCAGTTTTCATAGATAAAAATGTAGCTACACATGCAAGGAGTAGGAGCGTGAAGGAAGGGGAGGTGGACATAAAATTCAGGCAACTTACCTCTGTCGCTGACAAACGCTTATCACCATTGTCACTACCAACACCTGAATCCGAGTCCTTTTTACTTGGGTAGAGATCATCAATGCTAAATGTGAACAGAAAACAACAGAAAGTTATCACAACATGCACAGTTGAAATTCTGTGCCATTTTCACTTAGAGAAAAATTCCAACAGTTATCAATGTCAGTAAAGAAATCATAGAATCATAGATGCCTTAGAGTTGGAAGGGACATCTGATGGACATCTAGTTCAGCTCCCCTGCAATGAACAGGGATACCATCACTAGATCAGGTTGCACAGGTCCTAATCCAGCCTCATCCTGAAAGTCTCCAGGAATAAGGCACCACTAGGCAATCACACCACTAGGCAACAAACTCCAGTGCCTCTCCACCCTTACTGTAAAAGACTTTTTTCCTTTACTCAACCTAAATCTACCCCCTTTAAGCTTGAAGCCATTTCCTCTTTCTCTAACACAATAGATCCTGCAAAAGAATCTGTTTCCTTCTTTCCGTTAGTTCCCCCTTTAGATACTGAAAGATTACTCTCAGGTCACCTCAGTGTCTTCTGTTCTCCAGGTTGAACACACCTAGCTCTCTCAGCCTGCCCTTGTAGCAGAGGTGTTCCATTCCATAGATCATTTTTGTGTCCCTTCTCTGGACGCGCTCCAACAGCTCCATGTTTCTCCTGAGGACTCTACATCTGGATGCAGTAATCCAGGTGAGGTCTCACCAGCACAGAGTGGAGGGGCAGGATCACCTCCCTCACCCTGCTGTCCTTGATGCAGCCCAGGACACAGCTGGCCCTCCAAACTGCAAGGGCACATTGCTGGCTCCGGGCCAGCTTCCCATCCACCAGTATCCCCAGGTTGTTTTTGGCAGGGTTGTGCTCAATCCTTTCTTTCTCTTGTTTGTATTGGTAGCAAGGGTTGCCTTGATCCAGGCACAAGATCTTGCAATTGCATTTGTTGAACCTCATGAGGTTCACCTGGGCCCACTGCTCAAGCCTATCTAGGTCCCTCTGGGTGGCACCTTGTCCCTCTAGTGTGTTGAACACACCTCACAGCTTGGTGTCATCAGCAAACTTGCTGAGGACGCACTTGACCCCACTATCAATGTCACTGATGAAGATAATAAACAGTCCTGGTCCCAGCACTGACTCCTGTGGGATACTATTCATCACTGATCTCTATCCAGTCATTGAGCCAGTGACCACCACATTCTGGACTCCATCCTGCAGCCAATTCTTCGTCCATCAAACAGCCTACATATTTCCAATTTAGAGAGAAGGATGTTGTGGTGTGCCATGTCAAAGGCCTTACTCAAGTCCAGATAGAGTGTATCAGTGGCTCTACCCTTGTTCACTGATGCAGTGACACCATCATAAAAGGTCACTAGGTTGGTCAAGCCCTAGGTGAAGCCACCCTGGTTCTCTTGCATCACCTCCTTGCCTTCCATGTGCCTTAGCACAGCTTCCAGGAGGATTGACTCAATGACCTTTCCCAGCACAGAGATGAGACTGACAGGTCAGCAGTTCCTGGGGTCATCCTTTTCACCCTTCTTAAATGGATGAGATGTTGCCTTTTTTCCAGTCACCATCTGATTGCCACAGATTTTCAAATATCAAGCTTGGAGACTACATCAGCTAATTCCCTCAGTACTCCAGAACACATTTCATCAGGATCCAAAAACTAGCTCAGTACAGATACAAACACATCTGCAGTCTGCTAGGAGTAAAGTAAGAGGATGGAATGGTTCATTAGCTTAAATATTCACAAAATCAACAGAATAATCTGTCCTAAAGGTTGCTTTTGTCTGTGCACTGGACAAAAATATTTAGCTATTAGTCAAGTAGCACAGGATTCTAACTGAAGTAATTCAGCCATGTCACAGAAAACTGAACTAGCTGAAGTCTGGAGTCAACTAATTTAAAAGTAACCACTAATGCATTAAAAATGAACTGTTAACTCCCTGGAGCTTGGAGTAATTATTAACACAGAAACCTCCTTTTGAGGTTTTAAAATAGATTTCAAAATTTAATTTTCAGAAAATGACTACAATAATTGCAACTGCTATCTCTTCGGGTTTTTTTATTGCCTAAGATGACCCCTGCTCATTCTAAAGTACATCCATAGATGCAACACACTCATCAGTTAACTATTCTTCCTTTACTTTCTTCTCATTTGCAACTCTGAAAGTTGTAAACCTAAATTCAGATTAACACAACAATTTTGAAAAGTACTTTAACAAACTTCACATCAACAAGGTATCTGATTCAACTTAATCTCAAATTATCTGTTATCAGTGAACTTGAAGATTGGACACATTCAATAGCCATCTGGATGTGAACCTCAGCAATCTGTTCTTCCTTGGGGCAGGGTGGGGGGCAGATATAGAGGGAAATGGTGAAGTGTTAGACAATCTGAATCTAAGGTATTCTGTGATTTTCATCAGTACTGTGGAAATCTTAACCAGGTTGCATTTTTCCTTTTGAACTGTGAAATCTCTAAATTAAAGCATTGTGTTTTCCAGCTAAACAAAATGTACACTTGTTCAAATACAATAATTAACTGAATAAAATATATCGTAAGACAGACAAAGGTTGAATGGTAAGAGTACATATTCAAGCATCTGTTTTAGCTTTAGTACTTACTGTGATAGAACACTGGACTGCTAGTTAGCAGCTGGTATCCTCTCTGTACTAGCCCTTTACCAGACGGCTGACAGGGAGACTCCAAAACAGGAGTTTGTTTTGTTTTTAGCTCAGTGATAGCAGCAACATCTCTGTTTTTATTCTTGTCAGCATTTGGTCTTTACTGGGCATCCTCATAATTTTTCTATGATTGTTTAATATAAACTTCTCATGTTGGCAAAGAAAGAGCTGGTTACAAATTGGTTTCCAATTAGCTATGAAGATTCCCATAAAAAGGATCTCCCTCTATATCTATAACTGATCTAAGAAATTAATGATGTCGTCTTTCGTTTTGCTAAATAAATGAATAATAAGATTCAATTTCAATTCAAAAGAATATTAACACCCACTCAACTCTCTTTGCTGGCTGAGTTAGATTAGGTGTTAGAAGGAATTTATTTACCCAGAGGTGAGGGAGGCACTGGCACAGGTTGCCCAGAAAAGCTGTGGATGCCCTATCCCTGAAAGTGTATAAGGCCAAGTTGGATGGGGCCCTGGGCAGCCTCATCTAGTGGGTGGTAATCATACCCACCCGGTGGGGGGGTGGAAATTGCATGGTCTTTAAGGCATGCAATTAAAAGCAAAGGAATTATGCAACTCTAATAACACATAAATCACAAAATGAAGCAACTGAATTTCTTTTTAGTATGTTAATAGATTTACAATGAAGTTCCAACACCAAGAGATACTACCCTCTTAATTACTTTTAATATATTCCAGTAGTATACTAGTAGGAGGTTCAATTTAAACAAAGACTTATTTCCAAGCTCTTTCCTAACGTGCTGCTGACTTTAATCAGAATCCTT
The DNA here is from genome assembly GCA_013399175.1 of Odontophorus gujanensis. Taxonomy (NCBI): domain Eukaryota; kingdom Metazoa; phylum Chordata; class Aves; order Galliformes; family Odontophoridae; genus Odontophorus; species Odontophorus gujanensis. Next base: position 59,924 of record VXAB01002534.1, on the reverse strand, counting down.
TGTTAAAAATACTTCATTTTATTCTAAATCCTTATAGGGATTTCACAAGAATAAAGAAAGCAAAATAAAGTTCTGCTTGAAAAAGAACTATCTAACTGGCACCCACACAACAAAAACTGTAGAACCTAAAGATAAAACCATTTTTCACTTTGTTCCAAGACAATATTATGTGCAAAAAAAAGTTTGATATTTATTCATACCTTTCTTCCACAGGTTGTGGCAAATGTGGCTGCTCTATGGCATTAAGGTACAGAGAGTCTGCTGTTTTAATCTGACAGGCCTGTACAGTCAGATATTTGAATATATGCACCTTCCCCTTAGTACAAATCTGTTAGGAAAAAAAGATAAGTTTATATGTAGAAAAAAAGGAAATGTATTTCAAATTTCACTCAGTATAAAACTACTTGACAACCAACTCATAAGGTCACAATAGAAATAACGTTAAGGAAAATAGATTTTATTATTAAAAAATTGATTAAGAACAACTTAAATAAGCAAATCAATTGACTGCAGCAGTATGGATATTCTAGGACAGAAAACAACAAAAGAATGTATTATGTTTTTAAAAATCCAAATCTTCTCATAAAGGAGTATGATTAATAAAACATAGTTTACAATTACCTATTACTGGTAATAGGCCTAAATAAGTCATTATTTTACAAAACTAGTCAATAGTAACAATTTATTAACATGTCCTTCACATACTGTCACACTGGTTTTATGGTGTTCAAGTATCATTATGATGCATGTCACTTGCCTTCAAATTCTTTTGTTTGACTGTACTCTTTAACTCACATGTTTGCTGAAACTTTCTGTGTATGTTTTGAGCTTAATAATTGCATCACCATGGGTAGTTAAATAAAGGAGTTTCTCTAATGTAATAAAAACTCTCAAGTACTTCAACAGCTGTTGATCTAGAACAATTGTACTAGATTAACTAGGGTTCAGTAAGTCAACTAAGTTGTCCTTAAGCAGCAAACAGAAGTGCCATTTAATATCATTTTTCAGCACGGCCTACATTCAAAACAGAATCTTAATTTCCTTCTATTGTAAATTTATTGTCATCCACAAAGTAAAACAAAAAAAGTCATGTGGACTATGTTCTAAGCTGCAAGAATATGTATACATTACATATAGTAAATCACAGCAAAAACTTTCTAGAAATGGCCTTTTATTAACCCAGAACCCTGAGCTGAAAGAAACAAATGTTGAAAACAAAATCCCAGCCAGCTCTGAACATGTGCAAAGATTTGCTGCTCCAGTTGGTCTTCAGGGTCCAATGAAATCTGTCCTCCTTAAAGGACAAAGAGGACTACCCAGAGAGATCTTGATAAACTGCGCTGGGCAATCACTAACCATGTGAAGTTTAACAAGAGCAGTATCTGGGGCAGAGCAGTCCTGAATAAATATACAGAGTGGGGGACAAGAGGTTGGAGGAGGAAAGGGATCTTGGGGTTCTGGTTGTTGTAAACCAGAGTCAGCAGTGTGCACAGGCAAGCAAAATGGCCAACCATGCTGTGGGGCCTATCAGGCCTGGGACTGCTAGGCAGGTGAGGGAAGGGATTGTACCACGCTGCTCTGTGTTGGTGCAGCCTCACCTGAAGTCCAGTGTACAATTTAGGGTACAACATAAGGAGGACATAAAACTATTAGCAAGTGCCCAAAGGAGGGCTATTAAGACGGTGAAAGGTCCAGAGGGGAAGATGTATGAGAAGCTGCTGATGTCCTATGGTTTGCTCAGCTTAGAGAAGAGGGACTGAAGAAAGGCCCCATGGAAGCCCATAGACTCCTCAAAAAGGGAAGGGAAGGGCAGGAGCTGATCTCTTTGATGACAGTGACAAGACCCAAGGGAAAGGCACGGAGTTGCATCAAGGTATATTCATGATGGATATCAGGAGAAGGTTCCTCACCAGAGGGTAGACTAGGCACTGGAACAGGTTCTCCAGGGCAGCGGGCACAGTCCCAATCTGCCAGAGTTGAAGTATTGCTTGTAAATGCTCTCTGACATAAGGTTTGAATTTTGGGTGGTCCTGCATGAGCCAGTGCTTAGACCTTGTGGATCCCTCCCAACTTGTGATACTCTATGATTCCATGATTTATCCAGGAAGTTTCCCAACGACCTTCTTTTTCAAAATTATACACACAATAAGTTTCACATGGAGATAGGAAGGACAAAAATGAATAGGCAGCTAACAATGGAAATCTTCTAAAACAGCATTGGTTCAAGTGGTGTACAGACATACAGAGTATAGGATACTTTGTCTTGTTCATATATCCACAGGTAATGTCTATGATTACTCCAGTTCAAACACCTGCAATTGCAGAATATGATGTTTTACAGACTAAGTTATCATCCATCCAATATTAAGGCACAATTTAAATGACAGATGTTACTTACTTGTGCTGGTGGGGATTGCAAAGGATTGTTCTCAAGGAGTAGTACTTGCAACTGAGCCATCTTTCTAAAACAAATGGGAATCACAAGCACCTTATTGCAGGAAAAGTCGAACTTTACCAAGGGAAGCTGTACGAGTTCTAAAAGCAAGAGAAAAGACAAAAGGTATTATATCTGCACTGATTTTTGCCATAAAACAATATTTCTGAATAAACTTTTTTCTTTGTGTCATCAGAAAAGAAGGAATATTATTCCTCATATAATAAAAGACAGGACATAATATCCTCTTTCCTTTTTTCCTTTTTTTTCCCCCTTTTTTTAAAAAATACAAATTCAGACAGGAATTTTCAGACAGGAAAATGAAAAGAGCGTTACTGATACACAGAGTGACAACAGAATTTAAACTACTCTGCAGCAGCTGACAGCCATCTGCATTCACATGTAAGCATCTGTGCAGCTTAAGATACCTAGAATCATAAAGATGATTGATTAAAATCTTTTTAGTAAGCACTACTTTACATTATTGTCTCCAGACACACAGCGACTTCAAACAGAAAACATTCCAACACAAGGTAGTTACTTTCTATTACTATTTAGTAGTAATATTAGTAGTTATTTTCTATTAGTAATATTAGTAGTTGTTTTCTATTTACTCACATAATTAAACAATACTTTCAAAATACTGGAAAAAAAAGAAAAACCCTAATGCCGTTATCTTCTTATAAGTTATACCTTGGGGTAAAACTTCGAGGTAATTTCTTCTGACATTCAGTTCTTTTAAAGATTTCAGCAGGCCTATCTGTTGTGGCAAAGCTGTGATTTCATTGCAGCTGACATCCTACAGCAGAAGAAACAGAAATAATGAACTTTTGGCTCCGAAGTGAGAAACTGTAGCTAATAATGTATTACCACTGTAGCATTTTATTATTCTGAAAACATACAACCATCTGCAGCTGGCCTTCAGTGGGCAAAATCAGATGCTTGAGAAAATATTTACACAATACTCGTAACGCAGAACAAATATTTATTTAGAAGTTAACTTTCAAAGTTAATTCTGTACAAACAGTCAGAACAATTTAAGATGTTCTACCTTTTTATTCATATATCAGCAACATGATTATAATAACTAAAATGCATTTGGATGATATTTAAAACTGTTACGGTGTGGATTTGAGTTTTAAGAGGATTCTTATAGGTAAAATATTTAAGCAAAATTTAAAAATAAAAAGAAAACAGTAATATCATTCTATAATAATGCACAGAAGAGGCATTCGTTTGATCAAACACTAGGCCACACTAAAATAAGGTAGGCCTTGCCTGTTATTACAAGGTATTTAACATATTACTGTAATGGTTCATTCTTAAGAGTCTAGACAGGTTGTAAGCAGGTCTGATTTTGATGGCTAAATTCAACCAGTTTAAGAGTCTCAGAACCTATGGTTATTTTAGTACTCCCAAAGGAATAACTGCTGTAAAGTTGAACTAAGCTTTAAGTGTTAAGTGTTGCTTAACACGTGCACATTATTTTAAGGAAACATTTCCTACACACTAGCATTAGTGTAATAAATATAATACTTTATCACTACTGAGTTATCACTAAACTGCTACGAATTTGTCCAAAAAAAAAAAAACAACTTCTTGCAGCCTAAAACAGGATAGTTTTCACATATTAGCTATCACTTTTACTGCCAAATTCTCTAAACTCAGTATGAGATTGGAAGGGTACTGAAACCTGTGGTTAAATGCCAGGTAATCTGTCAGTTTCACTCACACTCATTTCCAAAGAGGAAACAGAAAAAGCCATCCAGTATGTAAGAGTCAAGTGGGGCAATGCCAAATTTTCCCAAAAGATAAAGGGTAAAACCTTTATAAACCACTTCAGAGGGTTCATGCCTACACTTGACTGCTTCATACACTGGATTTAAACAGTACTTGGGAGCTCTTCAACTACGTAATTTCTAGAAGTCTGTCTGATTTCCAAGTCATCTCTTTGGAGATGGCTGCTTTAATACTAGCAAAAAGCATTACATTAACTCTAAATCTTCAATTCTAAAAAGTGGTTAATAGAAACCAACAGTAATACCTAGATCTGATCTGGCAATGATACTCCCTTTATCAGACGTTTTCTTCTCATGATCTCTCTGTTGCCAAAACTTCCTTCCCTTGTCAAAGCAGTCAGGAAATTTTAGCTTCAATTATTAAAAACACCAGGTAACAAAGTGCTTCTTTTACCCAAACTGTGGTGCTATTAATTGCAATGTTCCCAGATCATTTATTTTTAATGCTTTTTACTGTCCTATTTTCAATTTAAAAACTTGAAATGAGTTTATAATTAGACACTCATTTTTAGAGCAAAAAATTGAAATTTAAAGTCACCCTGTGATAGAGAAACTCTGGATCAAGTACACTTATATGCACATCAGAACAAGTCAGGGAAAGAGTTTCAAAGGAAGTGCAAAAGGAATGCCTGGCAGTGTGTAGCCTCAAAACATCTACAGAAAGACTAATCTCTTATGACAGCACATCAGTATTCACCAGAGCTCTAAAGACAGCTGTATCGTATTCTAACCCAACTTTAGATTTTTTTTTTTTATTACTCTGCATAAACAGAGACGTATAATATTATTTCCAGTTATACTTACTAGACTTTATGTGTATATAAGTGACAGTGTTTAACTTAAACTTTCCAATTACTTTGATAGTATTTCTTTCACTATTGCCAAAGACAAATGCCTATGTTTTTCCGAGCCAATTACATTTTGGAAAAATGTGACAACTAGCAGTTTGGAACTTCACTTGGCACAGGCATCCACAGACAGTTGAAATCGAGACCAAACTACTACTCAGGTTGTGGGGCTAGTCTTTGCTGAAGGTCAGACTTCTTGCATTAACAATGTTATGTCCTCATTTTACTTCCTGCCCTGACAACACAGATAATTTCTCACAATTAGAGAATTTTAAGGCTTCCTGAAATTTAACAGTAACTTCTGCAGCATGCAGCTGAATGCTTTTAAGACAGATATCAGACTACACAGAAGAACCCTACCCTAAAATTCAAAGAGAACATAAAAATGTACAGCATGTAACATACCAGTCATTCAGTGTCACAACTACAAAATGTTTCTCAATATAAACATGCAGTAAAGAAGAGAAGGAAGAAAACAATTAATTGGAAAGATCTGACCTAACCCACAGCATAACTGCTGCTAACTTCTAGAGTGACCATAGAAATAAAATCTGTTTCAAAAGTTAGAATAAAAAAGAAAATTCATTTTGTATGTACACACAGATTTTACTGCAAGCAGCCTAGGAAAAGCAGTAAAACACTGAAAATCTGAGGGTGTTCGCCGAAGTGCTGGTAATCCAAGAACTAAATGCAGCCAGTTGGTGTCTGGTGCCACTCAGGACCAATCCCTGGGCCAGGCCAGCATCAGTACTGTGTGTGTCCCAAAACAAGAGTGCCCTGCCAAAAGGCTGGCTGCTAGTGTCACCTGCAGGCCACATGCTATTCAGGCTGGCACTGCTCTCACACAGCTGAACGTTTCGAGAAACAACAACTGCAGCATGATTTCATTATTTTTTTTCCTCTATTAGTTGTAGAACAACAATCACCTTATTATCTAAGCTGCATCATGGTAAAGATAACAATCCATATACAGCTCTCAATTCAGTGCTTCATCAGTTTTGTCATTTCCAGCTCAATAATTCAACTTATTTCACTGGAAATGTATGAAGTACTCATGGTAGTACCAACCTAAGTAATCAGGCATCTGAACAGAAGAACGCCAAATCTAAAAAGAATTGTTACTCACTTCTTCCTAAAATCACAAAGAGCTAGAATCAGACTTCCTTCAGTTTAAGAGTTCTTATCTGTCATTCTAGCCCCTAGGTTAGGATGTGTTTAATACTGTTCAGCCATAAAAAAAACTGGACCTATAATTTCTTACTGAACCTATTTTTAAGTGCAACAGAAACAATATTATATGTTTTTTATGGTAATTCAATCAAAACTATTTCAGTAACCTGATTAAATCCCTTAAAAAGAGTATTTCAAACTGCTAGATAAGATAAATTATTAATGCTTACTAAAAATCAGTAACAATAAAACAAAGCTGGCAGTGTATAACTCGGGTATAAAAGGTAATTGCTTACTTCCCCAAACCAGATTCATTACAAAAAATAGAACAAGCCNTAGGGAGCTGCTTTGGCAGGGGGTTGGACTCCACCATCTCTGGAGGTCCCTTCCAACCTCTACAATTCTGTGACACCACCAGGTGTTGTATAAGAAAAATGCAAGAAAGGAGAAAACCCCCATAGTTGTTGCTTCAGATATGAGGAATCAGTAGCAACATTGGCTCCTAAAGTAATGTTAGCTCAACAGAATACAGTAGAGACATTATTATTATGAAAAAGTCAATAAGATAAGCAGGTACTTTCAGATAACAGAAAGATGCACAAGATAAATGCAGCTAGTGACGATGTCAGCTGCTGGGAGAAAGTTTTGCATGTATTGTTTTGATCTGCATAAACTGGCAGATTCAGAAAACAGTTTGTTTGCCAATTGAGAGGTCAAGGTTTACAGATACAATCACAAGGCATTACACATGTGCCAGAGAGAGTTCAGGAAACATAGAACATGAAAAGATGTAGATAAAGGGGAAGGAAAGGGAAGCACTCATATACGTCATTTCTACATACAAACTTTTAGAAACCATACACAAACAAAATTTAAGTTGGGTACCAATTAACTTCTGCACTGATTCTCATTTGTTAGACAACGCATTGTAGATGGAATACTACTGCATTCAGAAACAGCAGTCATCCAGTCAACTTTGAAAAATCAAGAGGAATATAGTCTGCAAATCTGTTTAGACAGATGTTCGAGCAAAGCTGTGTGACAAAAATAGTGAAATAAAATGGAAACAGACTGATAAGACCAAAATCCTGAGCAAAATGCAGTGTGGTAAGCAGACAGCACTGAAAGAAAGAAAGAAGAAAGATGGTATCAGAGGACAGTACAGCTCTGCAGAACCTGATGCCAGAAGTAGAAACTTAACACACCAAAACAAGGAGCCAGAGCACGTACTCTGTACAACTGGTAAAGAAATGAACAAAGGCAGTAATGTTGATCAGAACGGCCCTGAAGAGCAAAAAATTACTGTTACTACTCAATGCACTTCAGAAGTTACACATTCTTTAACTGGCATTATAGTATGAGGTATTTGATCCAATATCTTCGCAAAAAATATTTTATTGATTCTCGTTATATACAAATAAGAACAAAATAACAACATTAGTAACGTACCAGTTCCATTAACTGCTTTAGCTGGCCTATCTCCTCTGGAAGGGAACCTAGCTTATTGTTACTTGCAATTAAGACTTTTAGAGGGAGACCACACAGGCAAGCTGGCAAAGAAGAAAGTTGATTCCGACTGCAACAAAACAAAGAAAGAAAACAACCATCAGGAACACCAATGACATTCTGCTGCACACATGCATGAAGTTTCAGTTGCATAATCCCTTCATTTTGATGGGTCAGACTTCCTGCAGATACCATACAAGCTCTGGAATTGCAATCATCAGGAAAACATTTGTAGATCAAAAATGCCGGCAATTACTGACTGAACAGTACTGTGGAGAATTACCAGTCTGGAAAACAAAATGTATTCTGCCACTTCAATAACAATTGTGATATAATAACAGTGACTTTCATCTACAAGATCTGTTTCCCTTCCTAATGAACACCAAAAACTCAGCTGAGACAGTACTTTGCATGTATTTAAATATTTCTATGTATCCACTACAGTCTAGTCTATATGGCTTTGGGTTGAACTGAAAATGAACAAAAATGAATTCCAGATTAACTGGCTATTTTCCCAATTCCTTTATAGCACATTTATAGTTGGAGATCACTGGGTACTTGTTGATATTGCTCCACCTTCACAGGCATCCCAAACTTAGAGATGAACATGCTTTTAAGGAATCAAAATCTGGAGAAGAAAAAAACATTTTAAGTGCATCCTTTTTGCTCCTGGTCTGTTTCCTGTTCACTGGTTAATGAATATAAGCCATTATCCCCCTCCCACATTGATAGAATAACAATAGGTAACAATTCAATTTAGAATCTATTTACAAAAACTATTATATATCACTGAATTCTGACTACCTAAAAACATTTCACTATATTGGGAACAACTTTATTTTTCATTTTGATAATGTGAAAACCAAAGAACAAGGAGAAGGTACGCCTTTAATATTGAACAATTTTAGACAACTCTAACGTAAGTCATTCCAGCCTTAACAGCTTTTAAAAAACAAAAAAAAACAAAAAAAGCAAGTAAAAGATTTTCATGAAAAGGGATCACAAGTAAAAGAAAAACCTGGAAGAAAACTACTCAGAGACTTCAGTTCTCATTCTAGTAAGAATTGCTCAGGAAGCCTGAACTTCAAGATGGCAAATGCCATGTGATTATAAATGTTAATTTCTGGAAATTAACTCATAAATCACAAGAAGAAACTTCATTCTGTGCAAAAGAATAATGAATTAGCTGTCACCTTCTCAAGAAAACTTGACAATTTTAATATAATGCAGCTTTTATTCAATGAGTATTAACATGTAAGGAAACAATGAATCATTTTAGTTATATTCTGCATGGCAGTGTAACACTCCAAAGAATACATATGCATGACTGACCTGTAAAAACAGATTATAAATATTGCCCAGTGTAATTTCAATAAAAGACAACGTTTAGGTGAGATGAAAGGAAATTACATACAAATTCTACAAGTCTCAATACTCATTTCCTTGGAGACAAATGAGTATTAAATAACAAATTCAAAGACACAAGAATCCTACTACTACCCAGAAGTAGCTGAAAAACAAACAAACAAAAAACCCACAAAGTTGACAGTAGAATTAGACTGCCCCATTTGGATCACAAAGCTACAGACATGTGGCAGGGTGGCTAGAAGACTGAAAAGAGTAAAAGGATCTGGAGGTGCTGTTTGACACTCAGCTGAATGTGAGCTAGCAGTGTGCCCAAGTATCCAAAGAAGTTCAACGGCATCTTGGCTTGTATCAGAGATAGTATAGACAGCAGGAACAAGGAGGTGAGGTACTGTACTCAGCCCTAGTGAGGCTGCACCTTGAGTACTGTGTTCATTTTTGGGTCCCTCACTACAAGGAAAACATCAAATTCTTGGAGCGTGTCCATAGAAGGCAACAAAGCTGTAAAGAGTTGGAGCATAAATCTTAATGAGGAATATCTGAAGGAACTGAGATGGCTCAGTCTGGATAAGAGGAGGATCAGAACCCTCTACAGCTACCTGAAAGGAGGTGGTGGTGAGGTGAGGTTGGCCTCTTCTCCCGAGTAACTAACAAGAGGATGAGAGGGAACAGCCTTAAGTTGTACTGGGGAGGTCCATGTTGGATATTAGAAAAAACTTCTCCAAAAGAATGGTCAGGCACTGAAACAGGATGTTCAGGGAGATGGCTGAGCCACTGTCCAGGAAGGTGTTCAAGAGAAGTGTAAATGTGGTACTAAGGAACATGGTTTAGTCAGCAACTTTGGTGGTAGGTGGATGGTTGGACTAGTTGATCTTAGAAGTTTTTTCCAACATGAGTGATTCTATGAAAAATAAGTGCTAGTTCTGTAATGCTGACGAGGACCAAAGAAATGCCCCCAGTTGTTCATCAAAAACAATCAAAAGCGTTAGCAGTCCTTTTCAATCTTCTTCAAAATTATCCACAATTACTACAGTCCAAAACTGTCATCTCAAATCACAAACAATTGTTTCTGTTGCATAACATATCGCCTAAAATCATGAAATAAGACAGACAGTAGAGAGCACATTCTCCAGTCACCCTTAAAGCTATGAAAATATACAAACTAAAACATCATAATCAGTTCATAAATGCGAAGCTAAATTTCACAGATTGATCCACTCTATGAAGCCTTCTCTCATCCATGATGGCCAAACAAGGAATGCACAAACTTTTCCTATGTGCAAGAGTTTTGAATTCCCAAGGATTTGCCAAGGCAGGTAGAAATTTTTATCCTGATACAGAATAAAATCAAAAAGCATCGTATTTGTGAGACTTTAAATTCGATAAAATAATATATGTACTGTCTGTATGCATTTTATCTCCAAGAATCTGAATGCCCTAGCTAGAATATGGGTGTTTTTCTTTGTTTACTATTTTAACACTCAACTAAGGAAGCCTGAAATTGGAGAAGGATCCATTACACAGCAGATCGAGGACCAAAAAATACATAAATAGAAGTAGAAATCATTTTTAAGTTCTATCCAAATTAAGTTGAGGAAACTCAGAATCAGTGTCTACCCCATAGAACAGATAAAAAACAAAAATGAAGTAAAAAAGCCATTAAAGTTTGACAGAATTCAGAAGCAACCCACTGAGAGATAAGGAAAAGCACATAACCAGGGTATGTGAAAAATAAATTCTCCTGTTTGATTAAAAATAACTCCCTCAAATAAAACTTGTATACAGTTTTGGGGCTTTCATGGATACTACTCATCTCTTAGCATTACTTTCTAATTCTGTTAACATCTGGGGTCTCCTGGTACAAGGCAAAAATATTCATTTTAGATTTGCTGTCTTTTTATTGACGGGAAGCAGCATGGCTACAAAATCAGTCTTTCTTCTACAGACTGCTTATGGTGTTCAACTGGTTTGGGGGAAGGTCACATCCAAGTGAAGAGAAAATTATTTCAGGAGATTTTAATCTGAAGGAAACACCTTTAATTAGTAAAACTTGTTAGTTTTCCATTTGTTTAGAATGTCCAACTTACTGCGATACGTTAGCAACTTCTGAGTATTCTGGGTTTGCGATGACTCAAATTCCATCACCACACTGAGATAATTCATTCTAACTCCTAAATTTATGGAAGATCTGTGCAAATTTAATTTCATCCAGTCTTAAATTTCTTTATGCACATCTAACTGTAATACTACTTCAAAATTACAAGCCCTGCTCTTTACACATTGCAGGTACTGAGGACGAATTTTTTGGTTTTCAAAACCAAAATTACTGTTACATGGCACATGAACCTCATTCTAGAATCCCATGTTATTATATCTTCACTATTACAGTTTCTACATCCACTCAACTGCAAATAAACCTCCATGCCTTGTCCCAGAAGAAAAAGTGCTGACACGTATCTTCTCTCAAAAGCAAAAACACACTCAGTTGCACTTTAGCCAACAGAAATTCTCGATATTGATTAGTACTCATGCACAGTTTTCCTGGAAGAGAGACAGAGGTGTCTAATTCTCAGTAACTTCTTCCTAAAAAATGTAACAACTACAAATCTGTCACAAGAGGAAGATATTAGTGATAAAAATCATGCTTTTTCTGTCCATCCCCCTTGAGAAAAGTATTGGTCCTCTGTCCCTACAATAAGCATACCTAACTTCACAACATTTATTATCAAGCAGAAATGAAAAGAATCCAACCATATGGTTTTAATCAGCATTCTCAATTTATTAAAATAAGGGAAAGAAAAGGATTCATGTTACTTAGTCCTTCCTTAAATAATTAAGTTTTGCATTTTAGCGTTCACAATGTCTTCATATAGAGAGTTATATCTGCAAGCAATTACATTTTTTCATTGCTGTTTGCCATAAAAGCATAGAACACGAAGTGCAGACAGAAAGTCTTGATGCATTTGTAATTAAACATTAAACATGTAAACAAACTTACCTCAAATTTAAGTAAGTTAGCATTTGTAAGTTCACTATGGCATCTGGTATAATTTTAATACAATTGTGGTACAGATTTAGTGTTTCCAGTGACACAAAATGGCACAGCTCTGTAGGAATCTCCGTTAATCTGTTCTTTGATAGATCTGAAAAGAGAGAAAGTACATTTTTTTAACCATCAGAAATACATATTTTAAAAAATTATGCTTCTTTATTAATCTAAGGGAATAAATGTAATCCTAAAGCCAGACAACAAATAAAGTCAATGTTTTATTATACAAAATAAAACCAGCCCTAACCTTTAGAACTTTGAAATGGAACAGACTGCATATAAAAGAGCAAACATTCAATTAAATTTTATTCCGTCTAATAAAAAGTAATTATTTGCAGGATTCAATATGCTGAGAAAATACTTGAAACCACAACCCAGTAAAGACTCCAAAGCTCATATGCTATGTCTGAAGACTGATACACAAACAGATATGTACAACAACCATCATTTTCTACCATCAGAAACCACACAAAAGCCAACTACTCCTGCAGTCAGACTGATAATGTGATCTGGAGAGTGCTCATCTCTTAAGAGGAAGAAACAAGAATATGCCTAAGCAAAAACAAACAAACAAAAAACCCCACAGAGGTCTGATGGGAAGGATACAAGGAAAACGGATCTTCATGATTCTCTCACATCTTTGCTGACACTAGCTCAACCCTAACCCTGATCCTTCAATGCTTTTCTTGAGGCTTACTTTCTTTAACTGCAAGAAAGTATAGGATCCAAAGTTTAGCAGATACATTAAGAGTGCATCATCTCTTTAGGACCACGAAATAGTTTTACTTTTATTAACAAACTAGCAGAAGCCTGAAAACCTTAACTTTAATGTATCGAGTTCAGTTTGCTGTACAAAGGCACAGCATGAGTTCAAAACTATTGCCACTAGGAAAGTTTTATTAGTGGTGCTCCTGTTTCCTGCAACACAAGCTGCAATTCAGTACTCTCCATTCCCCTTGCCAGCCTCCACTTCACCTCACTTCCAGCAATAATCCAGTCTTGCTACCCTGAACTTGACCAAGATGACAGCAATGGCCAACAAGTGCATAAAAGGAAAGCAGCTCTGCTAACTCAAATGGTAACATGGTTGAACTGGGCACCCCTGTCAAAATTATTCACCTGTAGGTTACTATACAACAGCAACGCTTGAATTGTTCTGCTTTGTCTTAGCAGACTTTGATGGTGGTTAGGTCCAGCATTACTTCTACTTTCCTTCACTTCTGTAACCAAAACGAGAGACAGAACTCTGTGAAAGCCATTCTTTCTTCAAAGTGGAAGAAAGCTCTTCAATGATAATTTGTTTCAGTGCTTAATCCTACCCAGTTTTCTTTTTCCCATGCAAGTAATATGGCAATCCAAAAAAAACCTAACGCAGGTTCCCTACCCTGCTACCATAATAACTAGTGATAAATACATCTAGCAACAGAAGATAGACATTTCAAAACTGACATTTTAAGACTAAGAATCACACAACAGATCTTCTGATTTTACAATTCTGTCTCAAAGAAAACCTTCCCCTTTTCTAAACCACACTTTCTACAGTGACATCTCCATACCACCGCTATCATTTTCTCCCATAGTGAGGACGGAGCAGGGTGGTTCAGAAGAGTAAACAAAACACAGCCCTAGGCTGAAGAGTGCCTCCAAGGACCTGGGTGGCACATGGGGAGCCATGTCTCACCTTTGTTCTGATCCTCCCAAAGTGATACACACATCTAAGACAGGAGCACAACAGCATTACTTCTCTCTACACTACTAAAGCTGCAGCGTACCACCCAGGTCCTAGCTTCACTTCTGTTCCAATTTCCCTTCAAAGCAATTAAAAGGTTCTGTTGACATTACTTTCCACTTATCCCTGAAAAATTCTAGGACTTTCAAGGAGTGAAAGAGCAAATAAATTGATCCCATTCCTGTAAAAGACAATAAAGAACACAGTAAAATTGTTTATTATTATTTTTAATAATATTTTTGTATTTTTGAATTGTTTTTATTGCTATCCTTTGTTCTCAAGGGCTTCAAGACTGTTAATCTGAAGAAGAACAAAACAAAACACCCATAGATGATAGCAGACAAAATTCTTCCTGTTATCCTCAGGACACTGGGTTGTTGGACACTACTGTGTACATACAACAACGGAATTCAATTAACTTACAGCAAAGGAAGCCATTTATTTATTATTGTCCACTTATCACAGTTTTCGGTTCATTTCAACACTATTATATCTACTGTTGCTTCCTAAATAATAATAAGAAAAGAATTGTATCTGCTGAGTAAGGTGGAGAGGTTGTGGAGCCTCCTCTGGAGATATGCAAAACCTGCCTGAGTGATTTCCTGTGGAACACAGTGAAGGAAACAAGCATTAACAGGGGCTGGATTCTCTGATTTCCAGAGGTCCCTTCCAACCCCTGCAACTCTGTGAAAAGCTATACATTTTATTTAATACCCGATTAGTTTTATTCAATCAAAACATGAGCCTCTGTACGTGATGCAGGTGAGAAGAAAGCCTGACAGCTTCTAGATGACTTCAAAAATCCCATGAAGAAAAGTACATCTTAGACACTGAAAAGTAAGGGAAACATTCTGCAAATGAACTTGCTAATGTATCTTATTAACACATGTAAACATTTACACAAACCTCTGAAAGTTACACAATTAGTTTGATATTACCTATATTCAGGTACCTTTGTCTCTTAAGCCTTGCATCTTACAATTAGCTTTAATATATGTAAGGTATATTCTGACATTTAAGTTCTAAAATAAAATACAAAGGATTTGTCATCGTTGACCTGAACAAAACTGCCCTGTCCTTGGAACTGTATGAGAAAAAAATGGTGTTTGCATTTTGTTTCTGTTACAATTCAAAATATTTTCAGGAAGTTTTTGCAAATGTTTTATTGAGTTCATTACTTCAGGAAAAAGAAGAATGTAGAAACTGTTTTTCAACAGTTTTGGAAGACAAAGCTTTTTTTAAAACACAGAATCAGTCAGCAAACCTCTGCTTTTTTACTGCTGTGAAGGCTTTTTTTTTTTGGTTGTTTGTTTTGTTTTGTTTTGTTTTCCAACTCCGCATTTCCCAAATCACAACTCCCTTGCTTCATCAATTTGAAAAAATAACACCTCAGGGCAACTAAAAATAATGCCATTACCATACAGGTTTTGCTACAGAAATACAGATTGGATTTGGTAGACTTTAAAGGAGTTTTGACTAAGCTGATTACAGTTTCTAAGCCACAGGAGATATAACAAAGTAATGAATCCATTGTGGTACATTAATGGTCACTAAAACTACACATGGGTTTAACTGAAGGTGACTGCTTCCTGTTATTCCACTATGGAACACGCAACACAAGCATAGACAAATAGCCCACCAGTGGGGAGGGCACCAGAGCAAGCTTTGTGTGTTTTACATGGAATACACCATTCATTATTTTATTTCAAACATCATTTGGCTTTATTTCATCCCTTCCTGCCAAGAACAAGTTTGCTAAAACTCCAAAACAACAGAATGGAACCCAAAAAAATAAGCAAGACTGTTTAGAAAAATAGACTGAGCTTTAAATGAACCACTCCGATTTTGGAGCGACGACACTGCTTTTGTACAAAAGAAATGTTAGTTACAATGTTGGAAGTGAGACGGGAACTACATGAAATGAGCACTTCCTCAGCTAGGAGTGAACAATGAAAAGCAAAAGTTGAGGCCAGCAAGGAGCGGCTCACAGCTGGCACCAAGCCACGTTTGGGGACTGGGCACAGAGCTCCAGGCTGTCATCACAGCACAGATGGCTGAGCCCACCCTCAGGACAGAACCCTGCAATTCTTGGTGCCCCTATGAAATCCCGCTGCTGACCACAACCTTTACAACTGATTTGTTGAGCAGCTCGTAGACCCTACAGAGCTTTAAGATCAGTAATCCATTAATATAAGCATGCACAAGGACATGAAACTTGACAAGATTTTTAAAGAATGCAGTTTCTTAAAAAGCAGTGATTTAAAATGTTCAGAGTATAGAAAAATACATTATAAAACTGTATTTGTATAAGAAAAGCCTTCAAAAGGCCAAAGTTGGAATTGAAAATCTGTCATAACAGACATACACTTGAAATAGAAGAAATCTCTCTTCCATATGGGGTTTCAAAATTCAGAAATTGCACGGTTAAAAAAGTCGCCCAAACAACCTTCACTAAGGCCCACCAAATTCATACTTTTGTAGGCTTCAGCACTTACCAAACAAAAGACAGGAATTATTCTGAAGAAGGCATTTGCATTTGTACTAAGATACCATTCAAGGTATTCATGAGATATCTGAATTGGATTGACAGAAAAATTGGATTGACAATTCAAGCACTGTGTGAGCTTGAAAAACCAATGCAGTAAATTCAATTCTAACTTCAGAGGAAAATTATGCAAGAACGAATAAGATGTTACAGACTTCTGAGATATGCCCTACAACTGGATGCTACTGAGCAGAGCAGCACTCCTTGCCCCCACTACTTCCCATCCCTAGCTGGCAGTGTCACTGAGTAACGCCCAGGAGATGTACCAGCTCCTACTGCTGCAGACCACTGCTACTGCCAGGGATGCTACACACATATCCAAGTGGGTGCACAGACCTCCATTAAATCAGGTGTCCAATGAATTCTGTCTTTATCATGTTAATTAGGACACAGTGGGTACGTGGAATTTCTTAACCAGAGAGACAACTCAAGTTATTTAACAGATAGAAGAACAAATAACAGAAGACAAAGTATGCTCCTTAAAATCAAAACAGTTTGGTTTCCACAGTAATGCATGAAAAAAACACACAGAAAAATACTGTGAACAGATTATGAAGTACACTGCTGTTTCACACACAAAACCTAAGCACTACTTTGTGGAACACTGTCAATGTATTTTCCTTTTCTGCTTGGCCTCCATTGTTATTTTAACAATTAACTTCAGAAATGTTTATTTCAAAGCCACTACCAAGTTAAAAGCACACTACAGGTGTAGTGAATTTCTAAGTGATCATACATGTACTTTTGTATTATTTTGTATTATTATTACTGAGACTTAACACAACCAAAAGATTCTCCTTGACTGTGGTGCTGAACAGCACTCTACAACTTTACACAGCATTAAAATGCACTTCCAGAGGTCCCACTAATGATACGAAACACTAATGATATAAAAGACTTTAGCATTATTCTCTCAGTGTCATTGATTTCCACAACGAACTCGATGCATTACTGTCAAATGAAATAATAGCTATAGCAATCACATATTGACCGCAGTTATCAGAGAGAGCCTCAATTCAGGATTTCAGAGGGAGAAGCGACAGCGGACTAAAAGAAAACATCACAGAGCAGCACAGTGCAGAGGCTGGCAGAGATGTTACCGCAAGAGGGAGTCCTACCCTCACAGACCCAACCAACCCTGCCAGCGGTGCTGCCCGGACCATCAGTAAGGAATGGGAAGTACAGAAATAGCAAAGCACACCTACGCAAAAACTCACAGAATACCCGGAGTTGGGAGGAACCCATAAGGATCATTAAGACCAACCCCTGGCCCTGCACAGTGTCAGATTACTGGGTGCTCCTATGTCTGAGAGCACTGTCCAAACACTCCAACTCCAATAGCTCCAGGCCATGCCCACCACCCTCTGGTGCAGACCCTGTCCCTGACCCCCAGCTGCCCCTCCCCTGGCACAGCTCCATGCCGTTCCCTCTGGCCCTGTCGCTGTCACACAGAGCAGAGCTCAGCGCTGCCCTCCGCTCCCTGCGAGAGCTGCAGCCGCCATCAGGCCTCCCTAAGCTCCTCTGCAATGCGCTGAGCAAACCAGCCGCTTCTCACAGTCTTCTCCTCCAGATTCTTCACCATTTTTTTAGCCCCCTCATCTTTTCTAGGAACTTATTTTCCACAAGAGGTGGATGATGCACTTGTCAAAGACCTTGCTCACAATCTTGCTCGTCCCCGGAGACCCTCACTTGCTCTTCCACTGTATTTCATTTGCCACTCCATTAGGGAATACGTGGGTTACTTTTCATAGTGCAATGGAACCTCCCATTAAAACGTATTCATTGCTGGTGTAAACCACTTGCAATCCATGTTTATTCTCAAGTAGGGCTCTAACTATCATGAATGAACCCAAAGTCACAAGCTAGCTCTCCCTGAAGCTAAAACTCAGCAAACTTCAAGAGTGAGCAAGAGAAGGAAAGAGAATAAGGGAAGTATTAACTCTGTGATGGTTACATGGAAGCACATTCCCTGCTAGTAACATATGGACAAAGAGAGGGGATGTTAATGCAGCAGTCTGCTTCATTATTGCTCTGCCCTACATGTTAGCTTTAGCTGGGAACACCTTCACCATACTAAATATCCTGGTTGCCTGCTTAAACTGTTAGCAATGACATGTATACGAAAACTCAATAGTGAATAGTCCACTATGGAAGCTGGATCTTCCCTGATTCCTCTGTAGAAACAAAGAGTAAAAGGACACCTTGATGCTGAAAAGTCCTCCAGATCCGTTTCAGCCATCACAGGTGCACTTTAATCATTCGCACAAAACATTAAATTAGGTAAACTGTGGGGGCAAACTATAAAGGGATGATCAGGTATCTTCTCACATGAATAACACTCACATGAATTAAGAAGCTCCTTCCTGAAAGAACGATTACCACAGCTTTCTCTGAGATCAAAAGAGAAGTTCAAAAGCTGTGAATTGTGTATGCAAACACATTTCAGACAAACCACTTACTGCAGGGAAGAGGGAAAGATCAAGTGAAAACACGCACTACATTCTATCATAATAGAGGTGGTGGTGGATCCCTGCAAGGACATACTCTGCTGCCTTCTATGCCCCTCTTGTCTCAGCCAGAGAGATCTCCTTTCTTCAGGATGTTTCCTTTAGAAATTAACACTTTCCACTGGGGAACTCCCAATGATGCACTCATACACAGTTAAAATCCAAGCTAGTGGTCTGCAACCTTTCCAGCCCACAGACAACACGACCAGAAAGAACAAGCTGAATACAACCCATGGCTTCCCATCTCATTCTCAGTTGTAATGGCTATTACTATTTTTCCTCAAACTGTAAAGAGAGCGTATCATTTATGCTATGCATTATCTGCCTTGGATCTGCCTTGGTGACCATTCAAAGAAGCGTTACCTCATCTTTTCCACTTTGTAGAAGCTAAAACATAATGCATTTCTGCAAAGCAACTCACCTGCCCACACTACAAAGACTGTTAATTTTCATATCTGAAATACATATATGTTTATTTTTAATTCATCTTTACACTTCAACTGTGTGACATTCTGTAACAGAAGTCCCTTGTCACATCCTTCTCTCTAAATGGGAGAGGTATGGATTTGAAGGATGGACTGTTTGATAGATTAGGAACTGGTTGGCTGGTTGCAGCCAATGGGTTGTGATCAACGTGGAGTTGTGTCCAGGTGGAGGCTGGTCATGAGTGGTGTCCCCCAAGGGTCAGTCTTAGGACTGGTGCTCTTCAACATCTTCATCAATAAGATAGACAGTGGAGAAAAGTGCACTCCCAGCAAGTTCACAATGACACCAAACTGAGCAGTGCAGCTGATACATTGGAGGGAAGAGAAGTCAGCCAGAGGGACCTGAGCAGGATGGAGAAGTGGGTCTGTGTGACCCTAATGAGGTTCAGTAAGGCCAAGTGCAAGGTGCTGCACTTGGGCTGGGGCAAGCCCAGGTATTTATACAAACTGAGGGAAGAACTCATGGAGAGCAGCCCTGCAGAGAAGGATTTGGGGGTCCTGAGGATGAGAAGCTGGACATGAGTCAGTAGTGCACGCCTGCAGCCCAGAGGGCCAACTATATCCTCATCTTCATTAAGAAAGGAGTGGTCAGCAGGGAAAAGGAAGGGACTCTCCCCCTCTACTCAGCTCTTGTGGGGCCCCATCTGGAATACTGTGTCCAGATCTGGGGCCCCCAGAACAAGAAGAATACAGAGCTCTTGGAACAGGTCCAGAGGAGGGCCACTAAAATGATCAGAGGGCTCAAGTACCTCTCCTATGATGAAAGGTTGAGTGAACTGGGCTTGTTTGGATTGGAGGAGAGAAGGGCCCAGGGAGACCTCACTGTGGCCTTCCAATACTTGAAGGGAACATATAACGGGGGGGGAACAACTGCTTACACAGGTGACTGGACAAGGGGGAATGGTTTTAAACTAAGACAGGAGAGATTTAGGTTAGATATTAGGAGGAAGTTCTTCAATCAGAGGGTGGTGATGCACTGGAACAGGTTGACCAGAGAGGTGATGGATGCGCTATCCCTGGATGCATTCAAGGCCAGGCTGAATGTGGCTCTGGGCAGCCTGTTCTAGTGGTTGGCAACCCTCTCCATGGCAGGGGGGTTGAAACATGATGATCTTTGAGGTCCTTTTCAGCCCAGGCTATTCTATGACAAGTTATTTGATCTTTGGGCATATCAAAGGCGTGTAAGCAATATACAGACGAGCTACCTGATGCCAATTTACAGCAACAAGGAAATCACAGATTTCTCATTTAATTACTTTCTTTTCTGCCTGTACATCTCGCACAGATGCTGGGGTTAATCAACCTTACCCGCATTATTCACATGCTCCCCCCCACAACCATCCTTGAACCCAGCAGA
The DNA here is from genome assembly GCA_013399175.1 of Odontophorus gujanensis. Lineage (NCBI taxonomy): Eukaryota > Metazoa > Chordata > Aves > Galliformes > Odontophoridae > Odontophorus > Odontophorus gujanensis. The sequence goes on along the minus strand of VXAB01002534.1, from coordinate 39,130 downwards.
ACTTAACAGTGGCAGTTTACCAACATAAAGCTGGTCTGTACTATGAAAGATAAAAGAAGCTTTTATGATGCCATGTTTCAGTTTTTTTGATCAAAATAGTATTAACACACTGATGTTTTAGTTGTTTCAGAGCAGTGCTTACAGAGTCAAGGACATTTCAACTTCTTGCACTGCCCTGTCAGTGATGGGCTGGGGGTGAAGAAAGAGCTTAGACCAAGTCAAAAGAAATCCCATACCACTTAAAGCTGGGGTAAGGAAGGAGTGATGGCATTTGTCTTCTCAATAAACCATTACACATGATGAACTGACCAATGCACACATTTGCAGCTTACTCTCTGTTTTCCCCTGCCTCCTCAATAATTTGAATAGGAAACTCATTCCTTTGGGAAGAAATCTAAAGAGATACATTTGCGGATATACTACTTCAAACACATCTTTCTGCTGAGAAAATAAAAGAGGTGGTGGTGATTGCCTAGAAATGATAAAGCAGAAAGTTCAACTAGTAATTCTTTCCTGAAGAGATGGTATTACCACACCCCCCCATGTGTTCCCTATGCTTTCTTAATGAAGTCTCATCTCTGAAATGTACTTACTCAAGGATGATCCAGATAGCAGTAAATGAATGAGAACACAATGCAGCTTGTGCTGAGCCCTCTGCCAGCATCACCTGCAGACACACTGCCAGCATTACCCAAAAGGCTACATTATCACAAGGTATATGGGCTATGTAAGATCCTACACAACTGCTGTGCTATAAATTACCTGCAGTTGATATGTTTTCAGCATGCAACAGTGTTTGATTTCACAGAAAGCTAATTTTAGCTGTTGACTGAGAACAGAAATGCCTATTACATGTTATGCTTTTTAACTAATGGAGAATGTTGAAAGGTTGGTTAAAGTTTGTTACTAGGTTAGCTGAGACTCTTGTGAGACAAGCTTCTCTACATTCAAAAAAGCCAGAATTAAATATATTTAAGAAACTTACAATAAAAGCTAGCACTTGAAGCCTCCTGTCAGAATCATCTGCAGATATCAAATTCTTCTACAGCTCTCTCCAGCATCTTTCATACAAAAGGTGTTTTCTGCTTAATTGTCATGTGAATAAGCAAGACCAATGACACACCACAGGACTCCCTTAGGAGGTAAATTAAGTGAATACACATTACCTGATCATAGAATTATTAAGGTTGGAAAAGATCACTAAGGTTATCTAGTCCAACCATGCCCACTAAGCCATGTGCATCATCTTGCAAATGTTCCCAAATTAACAAGCATCTATACAGAATGCCCGGCATTTTTCAGAAGGAAAACACAGTTTCCTGATTAAATCACACCAACTTTCCACAACAATTAATAACAGTATTAAAAATATGCTGGGGAGGGGATAACTGTAGGAGCAGCAAAGGTTGACAAGAGACCTGAAGTAATGTTCCCTTTGCCATGCAATTGCACAGCTTGCTGCACAACATGGCACGTAATAGCAAAGAATACAGTGAAGTCCTGCTGCAATTCACACTTGACCGTGTCAAAGACAAAAGTAGGAAAAGGGAATAACACCTCTTACTGAGTGCTGGAAAACCTCTGTTTGGTGTCTAAATTCAACAAACAATGAACTCCAGGAGGAAGCATTACATAACACTTCAGAAAAAGATTTCAGGGTCATGGATCAAGGAATGACTATTGGCATCATCAACAGATCTGTCTTTGACAACCGCTGCCTTTGACAGAAGCAAAGAAAAGGCAGAGTTAAGCTTCTGCAGATACTTTTCATTCAGCAGGATGCTTACTTCAGCCAATACTTTATTCATTTGTCTTTATTTTTCCGAGGGCATAATAGTGTAGTTTTATTTTTGATTTGTCACTGGGGAAAAAAAAATATTCTGTGATAAGAGAACAGAACAGAGGCACATTTTCGATTAAATTCAATACAAACTCTCCTCCATTTGAGTAGGTAACAGTTTATCTTCCTGTACTATTTTGCACTACAGAAGCTGAAGGGAAAACAACTCAAAATCACACTGTCCATCCAGATTCTGAATGCTGATAGAGTCTCAAAACTGAAAGCAATATTTTCTTTTTAGGTATTACTAACATGGTTGCTTAGGATCACACCTATGGCTGTATTAGGGAAACCAAATCCAATAAAGTTTACAATATACAGATATGTTTTATTAGAAACAACTCCTACAAATAAGAACTCATTACCTTTAAACATTGTGTTTGGTAATTGCTGTTTAATAACTTGTACACACAACGCAGTAGAGAACTGATGATATATTAAGGTGAGTTATTCAAGGTTGGTCTTCTTAAAATCACTTTATTATACTTTCCCATTTCCGTAAGTTCAAATGCATCCAAAATGCTTGTTTTCTATAAAAGAAAACTAATTTCAATTCAAATACTTATGTATGTAGTCATGTATGACTGTTACAGCAGTTCTTCACTGAGGAGAACAAAAAAAATAGAGGGAAATAAATTCTCAATCCTTGTTTATAAGCACAACATATAAACAAAGAGGCAAAAAAAGCTCAAAATCATCGGTCTCACTAACACACTAACATTTTAAACATACTACAGAAGCTTATTACACAAGGAATATTAAATGCATTTAAATGATTGCATGAAGACATTGTTTAAACAGAAATAATTGCTTGATATCTCGGTTAATATCCATTTCATTTATTTTCTTCTGGCACATGAACGTAACTGAACTGATAAAATGCTTATCACTGAGTTGCCTCACACTGCTTTTAGTCAGAGACAACAGAATTTACTGCCAACAAGAGCAGTCTACATTTTCAAAATTGTTTCTGCATTCTCTGTATACAGATTGTCATATATTATTTGCATGTGGTGCACTCATGTCACTTCCAGCTGTTCTTTGGGTCTTACTGTTTTGCACCAATTCACATCTTTCAGTGCAGTCTGACACTTGGCCACTTTTATCTTCCAAAGCCACAACTGAATAAAAAACGCACTCTCCCTGACTTTAAAAGGTGTAAGAAATAAGACAGCCAAAAAAACAAATAACTCCTTAGCTTTCATTCATTCCTCAGCAGCAAAGTCCATTTCAAACCTTTAAGTGGAATTTAGCTAATAGAGCAGTACCATAATGTGCCTTTAAAATAACTCTATGAATCCCCTATATATTTTAATCAAATCATTTACAGATTTCAAAAATTCATAAGCAAAAAATTGTAACTGATCAGACACTCTAGTGCTTGTAGTTTCTGTATATAAAGGTCTGCACTGTAAAGGCAGCTAGTTAAAGTTTTGCAGACCCCTTCAATATTTATCTCCACACTTTATATAACTTTCAGGTTTTCTAGAAGCTTTTAAGTGTTAAGTGCTTCCATGAAAATCCAGCTGAAGAATGACCTATTTATAATCTTTGCTTTCACATGGGTTTCCAATATTCACTTTTCAAAAAGAACTCTTGCCTTGAATTCTGAAAATAACATTTGAGTCACTTGCATACAGCTTAGAAATCATAGCATGGTTTGGATTGGAAGGAACTTTTAAGTTCCAATCCCCTGCTATAGGCAGGAACACCACCCTCTAGACCAGGCTGCCCAAAGACCCATCCAGCCTGGCCTCAAATGCCTCCAGGGTAGGGCATTCACAGCCCCACTGGGCAACATGTTCCAGCATCTCACCACCCTCACTGTAAAGGATTTCTTCTTAATACCCAGTCTAAATCTACTCTCTTCCGTTTAAAGCCATTTCCCCTTGTCCTGTCACTACCTACCCTTACAAAAAGTCTCTCTCCAGCTTTCCTGTAGGCCCCCTTCAGGTACTGGAAGGTCACTATAAGGTCTCCTCAGAGCCTTCTCTTCTCCAGGCTGAAAAGCCCCATCTCTCTCAGCCTGTCCTTGTGGTGGAGGTGCTTCAGCCCTCTGATAATCTTTGTGGCCCTCCTCTGGACCTGCTCCAACAGCTCCATGTCCTTCTTGTGTTTTAAACTGGGGCCAGAAGTCAGTTCTTCTGTTCTAAATAAAACCTGTTATCCACTATGTATTTCTTACAGAGAACTGATTTCGGGCCCCAAGAACAGGGCGTTGTACTCCAGGTGGAGTCTCACCAGAGCACAGCAGAGGGTCAGAATCACCTCTCTCGACCCACCACCCCCACTCCTCTTGATGTAAGCCAGGATATGGTTGGTCTTCTGGGCTGCAAGAGTGCACTGCCAGCTCATGTTGAGTCTTTCATCAGTCAACACTCCCAAAGCCTTCTCCTTAGGGCTGCCCTCAATCCGTTCTCTGCCCAACCTGTATCAGTGCTTGGGACTGGCCCAACCCCAGTCAGATGCAAGGACTCCCACAAGGCCTTGCCTTTGTTGCATGAGGCTGGTATGGGCCCACCTCTCAAGCCAGTTCAAATCTCTCTGGATGGTATCCCTTCCTTCTAGAAAAAAATTAGTTCCTGTTGTCCTAAGTTTAACAACCTACACAGTTCACTAACCCCATAAATAAACCTCAGTGAACTGTGAAGTGCATTAAAACATCTGCCAAATCACCATCTGAGTAGCTTGAACCTGGAAAGGATCTCACAGGTTAAGCAGTAACCCACAAAGTACTTAGACTGATAGTTCAATCAAAAGCCCATGAAGTAAAAGAAAAAAAAACTCTTAGTTAAATTTGTAGGCTAGACTCTAAATTGCTACCCTTTTTGCAAGACACGGATGAAGTGAAGAAACACAAATTAAGAATCCAGAACACTTCCACAAGTTGGAAGGAAACTGCTGTGACTCTGCACTTTCAGAACTAAAAAATGCTTCTTCTCAAATTCAGCTGTACTGCCCAGACATCCACTCATACAAATTTCCAGCACAAATTCTCTCCAGTTTGCTTTGGCTATGTTTCTTGGCTGCACCCTCTTGACTGGGGTTACGTGACCCCTGCCATAGCAACTTCTAAATATGCTAAGCCAGACACTCTCAATTCCCTAGGTTTTTCTACCAGTTACCACCCTGCTATTAATACTATAAATGAATTCAGATCAAATTCAGTTTGCCCTCTCATTATTTTTATTACTGATAAGATACTAAATTTTGCTTTAATAAATGAGAGATTGAAGGATTATTTATTTTTAAATTTCTTACAGGGAGTTTCAAGTATGCACGTTAACTTAAAAAAGCAACAACACAAACACAGGCATTCACAGAGGCCTCTATTATAAAGTGATTATAAAGATGAAGGTAACATGAAGCCCAATATATAAGGCTCTCAAGGTCTACTTCTCATGGTTGCATTGTAATTTGGTTGGCAACACTGATATCCCAAATAATTCATAATTCATAGATACATTAGGTTGGAAAAACCTACAAGATCATCTAGTCCAACCATCCTCCTATCACCATCCCTACCCA
>VXAB01002534.1:0-33625 GCA_013399175.1 Odontophorus gujanensis | reverse complement strand
ATCAATAAAGATATTAAACAAGATGGGCCCCAATACCGACCCCTGGGGGACACCACTCGTAACAGGACGCCAGTTGGACTTAACTCCATTAACCACTACCCGCTGGGCACGGCCCTCTAGCCAGTTCTTCACCCAGAGAAGAGTGAACCTGTCCACACCACAGACTGCCAGTTTCCCCAGGAGAATACTGTAATAATGCAGAGATACAGGGCAAGAGGCTAAGGGATTTTAGTTCCACCCTTAGCCTAAGCAAGATCTGCATTCAGATATATACATGACTGCAAATTACAGTACTGTTTTCCATTTCATCCCAAAACTCAAGTACATCCACCACAGTGAGCGATTCATCCACAGAATGGTTTTCTAATTCACCAACAATCACTCGAGTATATCAAATACAAATCTGAACACAAAACTTCCTACATAAAACCTGTTATCCACTATGTATTTCTTACAGAGAACTGACTTCAGTGTTGCTATGCATGCTGGCAGGAGGTATGAAATCGTTTAGCCATCATACATGTTACATGTGATCCTAGTGTTATGAATCCAAACTATTGGCATCAAATGTGTTCATCCATCTAAAAAAAAAATGTTTTGAGAGTTCCAAAATTAACATGTGCATTACTGCACGTAAAATTGAAACTATATACATAGTGCTAAATTTAAAAATATTACAATACAAATATTAAAAATGTTATAATACAAAGTACTCTGTAGAGATTTAAAAATTTAAGTTAACAAAACTTGAGAAGAAACTGCACATGGTATTGCTTTGTCTATCATTCCAGCTCATTCCGATCTTATAATGAAGTTCCCAGTTCCATCACTTACAGCCATGCCTTTTATCACTAGATGAGAAAAATGGTGTTTATCCACCTTCAATTTAGTTCCAAAACAGTGAAAGGTTAGGGTTGTCTCAACACTCCACATATCTGAACTGTTCAAAGTCATGCAAAGATGTTGTGTGTGCACATACACGTGGATGAATGTGAGTCAACAGGAGAGCAGGGCATAAGGTTGGCTGCTTTATTGCTCTGGAAATAAAAATTCAAAACAGGCATCAGATTAATGAGAAAATATGATAGAGTTATCACTGTATGATTGAAAAGTCTTTAGAAAACCTTATTTTTCAAAATGAGTCCTGCTTTAATGTTTATTTTGTAAGCTATGAAGTAATTCTATCCTGATCAAAGGGAGAACTTAAAAGCAGCTGTCCAACTGCAGCTATATATATATGTAGCCTTGCTAAGTCAGTAATGATGTCTGCATTCTTTAAGTCAAATAGTAGCCTGCTAGATCAGGACCCAATAAAACATTACAACTCCACCGCTGATAATACTACACACCTTATAACTGTAGAAACAAAGGTCAGTGTAATTGTTGTCAACTGACTGTGTGATGTTAAGCAACTACTGTTACACTGGAAAATGAATGAAGTATTAAAATATTGTGTAATGTGGATGATATATCAAATAACAGGTTCTAAAACACTGAGATTAAAAGTCTTAACCTAACAAAGCAGGAGACTAAGAGAATACAAAGTTCCCAGAGAAATACAAAGCATTAGCATTGTTTGCAACATGCCTAATGCTTTATACTGCAACCTAAAAAGAAGCGTTTCATAAAACAAGTTAGAAGACTCACAGCCCTTCTGAACTCTCAACTACATCAGAGCATAAGGATTTTTAGGTTAGAATAGACAGGTTTATGAAAGAACACCACAGTGCTCAACATCAGTCAAAAAGCAATAAAGATTTAGAACATAAAACAAGGAACAGAACATTAACTGCTTGTGCAACCTGGTCTAGGGAGCTGCTCTGGTAGGGGGGGGGTTGGACTCAATGATCTCTAGAGGTCCCTTCCAACCCCTACAGTTCTGTGATTCTGTAATTAACAGTCCAAACAGGAAACAATTATACCCTCATGTAAATCCCAACAGCATCCCACTTCGAAGATCACATGTATTTTTAACATTTCTGTTACAAAAAGGATGGTCAAAAGTAAGAAGATGAATGAAGAGTAAAAACAATATAAGCTTTACAACAATTTCCATACAAAGCAAGTTCAAATAGTTTAAGATTCTTCAGACTGCTGATAAAACTGGTGGAAGGGATATGAGAATAGAAGTTGAGTGAATCTGATCTGCCCAACAAGCAATGGTAACTTAACTGTCTTTTCCAGTACAAGAAAAAAAACAAACATACAGAACTCCTTACAGGAGTGTACAGGGATTCAAAAGAAGCTGAACAAATTTCATGGAAGAAATACTAATCCAGGCTTCTGGGCTATGCAAGTTACCTTTAAAATGTTCTCTTTCATCAGAGTATAAAAAACGCACAGAACGACTCTGAGATGAAGCCTGAACAACTCAGGGCAATGGCTCCATTAAAACTGCCAATGGACAGTAGTACATTACAAGTACTGAACAGAGTTCATTTATTTAACGTAGTCCTTTAGCATCAAAAGAAAACAAAACAACTACTTGCCATTTCATCGTACAAATCATTTTTGCCACTTCACTATGCACTTGCACATCAAAGCCTAATGTCAGAATGATTTTTGAGACTAAAGAAGATACTGAATATATCACAATATAGTTCTTTGAGACTTAGCAAAGTAACTTTTGTGTGCATGACGGCTTGGTGTTTTAAGATGACAGATAAATTAAAAGAAATAGAACTACTCATGGAAAATGGTTGCAGTCACAATGTGATAACTTTGGGTTACCCCTACACATAGAATTGAATTATTCTGCAGTCACCTAAGAAGAGATCAGAAAGACCTTCTTTATATACCATCAATATGCTCACTTAATTAGATAATACACAGTATTGTTTTGAAGCACAACAGAATAAAAAGGCTCTATCCACATATATATGAATTGTTAGCTTTTTATGAATAGTAAATGTTTGTGCTTCGCAAAGCAAAAAAAAAATGTCTTCTCTGAAAAATTGTTTAAATTCAGAGGTGTACAATGCAGATGTGTCCTGTGCAGAACTTTGCAGGCATCATTCTCCAGCCTGAAGCTCTGGACAAGGCTCTCTCTGAAGATATCCTTTTATTTTCCATGCAGAAGTAAACACGTTTTATTGATTCACAAGCAGCAGTTGCAGCTATGAGGATGAGGAACCTGCATCTCATACTTCACGGAGCACAGGTTTTTAAACACAGTGCTGATAAAAACAAAACAAACAAAAAAAAACAAAATCTAAGTTCCTATGAGACAGAAAAATGCACTGATTTCATTACATCTGGGATTTGACACTCAATGAGCACACTTCACAACCCCCACTTGACTAGTTACATTAACTGTTCTGCAGAAATGACAAGAGCTCAAGGGTAACCACTGACGTTTCGCTTCCTCCTTTGGATCAAATGTTATGGTAATTCAGTCACACAGTGCTCTGCTGTCTGAGAGAATCATGACCTAGGGAGAAGAAATTGGCTTGACAGAGGATTATTCCCTTGGCAAATTCTGGCACAGTCAATCAATCCCCTGCAGCAACTTTTTCTGCCACAAGAGACAAAGACAAACCTTATAATAGTCCTGTTAGGGTTGATGAATTCTAGAGGAAAAGAACATTAAAGGTAAAGTGCTGGTAACAATTTAAAACATTAAAATCAGAAACAGTTTTCAACGTCATCTACTGACATGGGCTGAAATAATTTAAATTCCACTTTTCTCAAATCCATTTTTAGGTGAAATTGTCCTTACTGTGTATCCATATTTTTAATACGTAATGACTTTATTACAGATTGACAGAGGACATCAATTAATAAGGTAAAACTCAGGTTGGGGGCCTCATCACTGGCCTTCATCAGGGATTTGCAGACTGCAGAGAACAGCCTTGGTATGAAGCTGGAGCATCTACATCTCCAAGAGGTGGGTGCTACAAATCAGGGAACTCACTCCCATTACTGGTAACCCATGCTGCCTGTAACTGCACAGGTGGGAAGGATTAGAGTTTCTGTGATTAGTTAGTTACAAAAAGCATTCAGATATTTGGAGATGTTTAACTTTTTATTATTACTATCAAGGGCTCCAGCTTACCTGTTACATGGTAGCTATCACTCCTAAGCATGCAGTCCACTGATTCCCACTTAATCACATCACATTAATAAATCAATAAACTAGGATGGTTTTTGTTGTTTTTTTTATTATTTTTTTTTTTTCAGCAGTTACATGAAATGAACTTCTTTCCATCCAACAGTCAATAATATGAGCCTTTGAACATATCAGTCTTCACATTCAATTCTAACAACCCTCAACAGATTTCTACATATAATACAGAACAGCCTCTTTTTTCCATCTAGAAAAAATACAAATGGAACACTTCCTTGGATAAGATGCACAACTCAGCTTCATCCAGTTTACTCAAAAACATACAGTTTGCAACAAGTTTTAGACAGGGGGGATATTAACCTAAAGAGGCACTTGGTGCCTTCACAAACCAGTGGTGAAAGCATTTCGAGTCACACTCAAAGCAAATCTCTCTATCCTCTATGTCTTAAAAACCTTACACTAGCTTGCTTTCATAGGATCTACCATTATATCCAGCATAATCACAAATCCCACGCACATGCATTTTAATTAAAAGCAGATCTAAAAAGAAAGAATACATTGACATTAACTAGACAATGCTTAACACAACAGTTCATAGATACAAATGAAGAAAGAGACACGGTTAAAACTCTTGCAGGTGAACAACTGTGTTCAGTCTCCTTTTACAGCTGCAAATGTTCAGGTTTGTTTTGTGCTGCCGAGTAAGGTAAAAGAATTTCTTTACCTCTAGAGAAACCAAAGGCAAGGTCAGTTTCAGACAGACAGACATACAGGTCTCGCCTGAGCAAGTTCACCTCGGCAAAACCAAAATACCTCATCTATGCTGTGTTTTGCCAGCACTGCCCACGCACAGTCACCATGGTTAAAGAAATCCAAAGCCATGCAACTCCTGCTACTATTTTCTTCCTGAATTATGAAAGTGCCTCAGCCTGACCAGATGACTTTAGGTCTTCTGAATCAACATTCCTCTTCCCTGAAGAGCTACTCTACAGACATAATAGCAGAAGAAAACCAAGCATGAAAACTGTTTAATTATGTTGAAAAACATTTACATGATCCCTAACAGCATCTTTACCCAATGAGCACCTTCATAAACGGAAAGTTGGCTGTGTTTGCAAGACAGACCTTGCACAACCCCTAGATCCCCCCAGGGATTTGTTTCTGTCAGTCACCTCTCTCTGAAGTGCCTGGCAGGAACAGCCAGAGTTCTGAGTTGCACCAAAATTGTATGAGGAAAAAAAAAGCCCTCACCTGAAGAAAGAGCATTGATTTACCCTAGTGTTACTGCAGCACTTGATCAATATTCTCTGCAATTTGCACCACGCAACCCATCTTACAAGTAAAAATCAGATTCAAAAGCCATACTCTATTAACAAGAAACTCTCTAATTATTTCTGATAGAAAAACTAAGTGCGAGAAACTCAAGTAATAGACCCGACCTCCTTCTGTATTCCTCTCTGGGTTCATTCTTGGTACTTCTAACACTACAAAACTACAAACTCAGTTTCACAATCCTTTCAGAAGAAGAAAAGGCAATACTTGAAGATTGAAGGGAGAGATGGAATGAAATCACTCTAGGCAGAAGAATGTACTTGCGAGCTCTTAGATTGCTTAAACTGAAGAAACAAGAGAAAGCATGCAGCCAGTGTAAGCTACTAACAGATTACAGATTCTGAACCAATTCCTGGAGTGAGCAACTGAGAGAAAACATGAAGTCATACAAATAACACAAAAAGTATGATATTTAATTTGGTAACATATTAGCACTTCGCAGATCTGAAAGAAGGATATCAGAACTAGGCACACCATCCATGAAAATGCACACATATGTTTTCAAGTTGGAGTACAACTTGAACAGTTGAAAATCTTGTCTTCATTTTCCAACTGGTACAACCGGCTCCCTGCAAACTTGGTCAGAGCATGAACCAACCCCACAGCTACTTCATAAGCAAACAATAAAACATCCAAAATCCCACACTAAACAAAAATTGAAAAAACAATGTTTGCATTCAAGTAGTAGCACAACAAACATATTTCAGGTAATGGAATTCTAGCATTTGTGTAAGGCAAAAGAAGGAGAAGTTGATGAAAGTCAAAATCTTACACTTACAACGAGGTCAGATACGAAAGAACTAGATCTCATTTCCTGAGGAATGCAATTAAGTTGTGGAATTCTTTACCATAGCAGAATAACTTTAGTTAAGAGAACTATAAACAAAACGGATTATTTTTTTAATATCATCTATTCAATGTGGTACTTCAAATATTCACAGGTATGTTTTAAAATGGGTTAAAAACAAATACAAAATGGATGTCATATTCAGTCATATTTCCATTTGTGGCCGTGAAGTTGAAGACAAACTGCATTTGCCAGCTGCAGAAGATACAGTATCCTGGAGTTTCCATAGGGAAAAAATAAACACTAAAAAACAGAAACAAAACCTAGAAGATTTACTGCACAAGGCCTCTTAACAGCCACTATACATTACAAAGCAGACCTGAAGGCTGAGACTTTGTGTACTGGTATGAATAAACTTCTTTAAAACAAATTTCTTAAGATCTGAGATGATTTTCAGAGAGAAAAGTCAGAAAGAATCTGTGGTATGTTATAGAAATGTTCTATTTACATAGCATAAAAAAGACAAGCCTGTAGTTTCCAGAACGCCCTATGGACTGTGAGTGACCTTTTCTTCTAACAAAAACATGTTTTGTTCAAATTAAAACAATTTTCAAGTTATGGAGTATTCAAAAATAAAAGCTTACATTGTAGCTAAATGAAATCTGTATTTTCTTGCCACTAAATTTTGACTCTAAATTTCCAGCTAAGTCAACAGGCCTATAGTTTGCAAGGTTAAAAAGAGATAACATGCTAACAATATCACTATTCCAAAACTATGGGGAAATATAACACAAGAAAAGCAGTGGCTCAAAAACCAGAGCTATTCATTCATTAAAAGTTTACGTGTTTTCAGAGGACAACTAAAAAAGCTAATACTAGCAGCACAGAACTTATTTCAGAGGTCTACAGCGCTGTTCCTTCTACTACTTATTGTCTTTGCTAACTAGTCAAAAAAAAAAAAAAAAACAACCACAAATCACTAATTGTATATAGGAGGTAATAAAACCCCAACATATGTGCCCCACAGAATACCCAAGTAAAACTAATCGCCTAACTCTTTGCATTTTGCAAATATAAGGTCACTCAGAGACAAACATATAGAAAGATAAATACAATCAAAACTCATTCTTCCCTTAGTTACCTTAACAGACCTGAGTCTTGCTTCTTTGTAATAGCTCGTAATCACTACACCCATACCATAGCTGCAATGTATTCGGTAATCTCATAACACAAGCAGCATACTTAACATAAGGATACAAGACTTTTCACAGAATCACAGAGCTGTAGGGGTTGGAAGGGACCTCCAAAGATCATCCAGTCCAACCCCCCTGCCAAAGCAGCTCCCTAGCCCAGGTTGCACAGGTAGGCGTCCAGGTGGGGCTTGAATGTCTCCAGAGAAGGAGACTCCACTTTTATGTACCATGTTCATTTGCTATGGACTCCTCTAAGTTATTTTTCATCTGATAAAACTCTCATTTACATTCTAGAAACAGGCTTTATTTTTTTCTGTTTTACAATCGTGAAAAACTCTGGAAGATCTGACACAGGCCTTAAAAAAAGCAAGGCTGCCATTCAGTACTGAGGACTTAAAAAAATCCAAATAAAAAAGAGTAACGCGTTAAAATGTAACCTATTATTTTTGAACTTATTTGTTCCTGACCACACAAGCATAATTGGAGTCTCTCCACTTATCTGTAGTACTGCAGGAATGTAGAATTCCTTTCACCATCTCAAAATGAGGCATTAATGGGAGAAAACATTCTGGAAGATGTTCAGTATTCACCTCGGTGGCACAACAACATAATGAATCAAAACAAACACCACCTTCCTTTGAAGCAAGAGCACACATGCTGCTTCTGATAATGCCAAAATTATTCTGTTTGTTGGTTGCAATTCTAACAAGCCACCAAAGAGAATTACCCCGTGTCCAGATGACTAAATATAACACCTTAGTCTTAAACACCAATCGTTCTGAAACCACCAGAGAACACGCAGTTGAATACAGAAGTACTATGAAAAAGTCATCCCATTATGAACTACTGAAAGTATTTTCCTTCAGGTAAATTCATATACTTGCATTCTCAACTCAACCAGAAGTAAGAAAAAGGGGAGGTGGGGGGAAAAGCCCACTATTTTTAAGAAAGAAAGAAGAGACAACTCACTAAAAAATCTCTGATAGTGCAAAGGCAAAACGAAAAACAGTATTTTGCCTAAATCCACAAATGCAGATCAGAAAATAACTTGGGATACCGCAAGGAGAAGCTAAGAACAAGCACATGTGCAGCACAACAATATACACGATTAAGATCCTGGAACCAGACAAGACTCTTCTAGAGCTCTTGCAAAGGAGCACGATATTAAGAGAGAGTTTGTGATCAGCCTAGAAAGTAAAACCTCACCTTCTAAAAACCACAGGATCAAAATCAAACAGCTGAAATGACCATTTGCCAGATTTCCTCACAGGCTGGAGATTTAGCAATAACTGGTCTCTTTTCTCCTCACAGAACTTTTTAATCAAAGCTGCCACATAAAAGCTATTTAGCTTTCATTGACAAGAAATATGATTAGCCATGTAACAGCCCTACAGCATGCAATGGTTCAAATGGTTTCTAATTTTCCAAAAAAAAAAAAAAAACAAATTATGTTTTAAATTTATCAAAATGAGGAAAGAAAAGAGTGCTAGGAATGTATTCCTACAGCTGCCATGGATTCCCCTCACCTAGCTGAACTGAAAATATCATAATGTCCTCAGCATACAAGAAGCACTGCCTTAAACTTAAGGACTGCTTTATACCCAAGAAATGTTTCAAAAAGAGTAGTTAGTACTAGTCAGAAATGAGGCACAGAAGCCCAAAGCTTGTTCTGCTACAGGAAGAGAAACTCCCAAGGCTGAAACTCATCAACTATGTGCTCACAAAGTGCAGCACAACCATATCAACCACGGGAGGGCTAACTGCAGCCTCAAGTCAAAGCATGCAAGTGCAACATTTGGGAAGGAAAAAGAATGAGCACCTGGCAGTGTCAACAGCTAACATAGCTGTATGAGAATCCAGACAAAATAAAGATCATTTTTGCTATGATTTTCTCTCCTAAATATGCCAATAGAAGTGTCAGTTTGACTTGAATATATGTTTTCCCTCTTTTTTTTTAGGTCCTGTTTCCCAGCCCCACTCCCCAAGTTGGCTACAAGACAGCAGGCACTGCCAGTGCCATTCTCTGTTTCCTAGAATGAACTTTGTGTTTTGAATGCCTATAAAAACCACTGTACCTATTGTTTTTTAATTGACCCCATACCTCATCTATTTGGTCATTTTATGACGTAAGAATTTGCACTACTAATACATTCCCACTCTCACTGACACAAGTTAGGACAAGGTGATAAAAATACACAAACAGCTTCAAATAGCCCAGTTGTCACACTAGTGAAATATTAAAAAAAGTAATAGTGATAGGCTACACAATAATCACTGCTTTTTGGAATGGCTTTAAACTGGAAGAGGGCAGATTTAGATCAGATATTAAGAAGAAATCCTTTACTGTGAGGGTGGTGAGACACTGGAACAGGTTGCCCAGTGAGGCTGTTGATGCCCCCTCCCTGGAGGCATTCAAGGCCAGGCTGGATGGGGCTTTGGACAACCTGGGATAGTGGGAGGTGTCCATGCCTATAGCAGGGGGTTCGAACTAAAGGATCTTAAGAGTCATAAAATGGTTTGGGTTGAAGAAACCTTTATGATTATATACCCTTAATTTCACACGGGAGACAAGAAAGCACAGAAGATTATGTCTATGTAAATACTAGTACAAAGTATCCAAGCAGTGTAGCAACATCTCACAACTGTAGCAATACAGATGAGTTCAATTTGATTCTAACAGCAAGAATTTATTGTTTATAGGGAAGGAAAAAAAAAAGCCCACAACAAAAACTTACTATTGCTTCAAGACTACAGGATACTCCCAAAGAGACAAAGCAGAGCACAGAAGTCAATCATGAGCGGCTCCAAGATTTCAGAAAACCTTAGCTTTACTGTAAAACATGCCCTCCCTGTTACAAGGAGTTGCCTTAAATCAGGAAGGTACAAGGAAGAGATTATGCATTTTGGCAGCAAGATACCTCTACAATGTTTATAGAACACACTTATGGTCTATGTCAGAACCATAACAAACCACGCTTTATGTCTTAACTAGAGCTGGTAAAACTCATGTAACTTGCAGTATTACTTGGCAATATTCCATCACTCCGTTTATCACAGAATCCCTAAACTAGAGGAAGTAGCGTGATACTGTCTGTATTATCCAATTACACGATACAAAACAATGTGACTTAACGAGTCTGGAAGTGACAAACAGAAGTTAATCTCCCTTCATCGAAGCATGATAACCAAACACTCAGTGAACAAAGAGAAAGTAAACAGTTAAACAAAGCAGGAGTTCATTACATTTTAAGCTAGAGAAGGAACAGATGACTACGAAGCATGTCATCTAGGAACTGAGAACCAGCCTTCTAAGAACACTGATTTACATGAAGAATAAAACAAACCATCTGTGTTTCTGAGATAAAAATCATGTTATAGAACTCTACTTCAGCCGCTGTTTTTATTAACAAAACTAATTACTATCTTAATCAACCACATAAGCTTTACTAAAACAAAATCAGAAAACAATAAGCATCAATGCCTTCTGAAATTCATATCACAAATAATTACAACTTCTATCCTGGAGGCAGCTTCTCTCACACAAATAATATCACGTTTCCACAAGTTTACAATGACATAAATTTAAGAATGAAACAATCACTGCTATTTCCTCCTCAGAGCAAATAGGATTCTTCAGGGGCAATGCTGAAAACCAATTAATTAGAAAACCATTTAAAAACCTCATATCCAATTATATCTTGCAGATTTTCTTTCTCCTGGCACACGTAGTGCTTCATAACTCAGCCATACAATAGTTCCGTCCCTTTGGACAGCTGAGTTCATGAGCTGGTCTCTCTATGGCGACAAGACAACAGAACTGGGATGACACAAAAGACAAGCCTACGTAAACTCATCTACAGTTTTCAGAGAAAATTTTGTATTAACAGCACTTGTGGAAGCAGTGTGGCAAGGCCTAGGAACTGGAGAAACCTTATGAGACACTTCTTAGCTACTCACGTTTACACATTTACCGTAGTTTGTTTTAAATCACTTTTGCAAAAGTGTCTCATGCTTACACCTAGAAATCACTTCACCTCTCCCCCTTTCCATTTTCAGTTTATCAAGCAAATTTAAAGAAAAAAACAATTAAGGAAATACTAAAAAATTAATACTTTAGTGTTCACTTAAATCAGTAACACTGTTTACTCTGTTACAGAGATAAAGTTGTTAGGACTCTGAAAGCATTAAAATCCAAAAGTGAAAGCAGTTTAACCTCCAGAGGTAAAATCACCAGAAGCACATACCAGCCTCTAGCAGAGTGCTAAGGGTGTCAATCATTTTTTTAATATCAAGCCTTTAAGAGAGAAAATTTTGTTCTGTGGTGTTGGGTACAATCTTGATACAGAAAAGCTTGCAGGCAGCATCCAGCACCAAGCAAGAGAAGTAAACAGGTCACAGATAATCAACAACGGAGGAAGGTAACAGTTTATTTCCAATGGAGAACCAAAAATGATGCACCAAGGGACTCAAGGATTCTCTCCTACCCCAGTATAGTCAGCAGGAGCAGCTGCTCCTTAGCAACTTTCCAAGTCACAATACTCGTAAAACAGAGCAGTACTTCCAGAGGGACAGACACACACTGTAGGAAACACAACTCCCCACAGATAAATGCAAGGAGAAGACTGTACTGCTATGAACACCCACAGAAGCACAAATAGGCCTGTTTCCAAGGACCAACACTCACAGGGAAAGGAAAAAAGTCAAACTGTTCAGTAGGATAGGCTAAGCCTTGCTGATCAGATACAGGGCACAACCAGCCCCTTTCATGACAATCCTTTCATCCTTTTTTCCCCATTCCTCCCCAATCCACTTTGATTTCTATTATACTAAAGTTGAACTTCACAAAAAAAGCATTTGAGGATGATTAAATAAAATTTCAGTATATTGTAGTAGTTAAAGAGGTAGGAAGGAAAACTTTATGACAGACAATGAAGCTGCAAATTACACTGAACTCTTAAAGACAATTGTGGGCTCAGAGCAATGCTCCTCTCCAACTATAGCAGAACCTTCTTTCCTCCCTCTCCCATTCTTTTCTCAATTTTTTTGCTATTCATTCCATGCATTGTGCTGACATTTTCACAGGCCTTGAGACGTCAGTGTAACCTCCTTTATCACACTTGATCTCATCATACTTCTAGCAACAAACGTCTACCCTGTGTATTTTACAGACAGGGACCGAAGGTACAGCAGTAAGGTCTGACCCAAGCCCACACAGGATACCTATGACAGGAAGAGGAACTAAGATGGTATTGTCAGTTACTCAGGTTAATGCCATAATTGCAAGACCATTCCTTTTAATCCTGCAGAAATACAGAGCTAGTAAACAGCACTCAAACATCCTACCCCCACACACACCAAGCAACACTATCTCACAACATTACAATGACAAGGCTATGACTAAAAAAGTTGGAAAAAAAAACAGCCGGCTCTCTATTTCCTGTAATTAGAAAGCTTTTCCCAAAAGAAGTATTTGACCCCAAATGGGTATTCCTTTTTAATCTCGAGTGATGAAATTAGTGGTTCAGTACTCTATGGAATGTCCTTAGTTATCAAGCAGTTGAGTTTACAAGCACCACTGGCTCATTTAAAACCAGTAGGAACGTATCTTTAATATTTTAAATGGTGTGCCACTACATCATTTTAAAGAAAATCAAGATAAAGTTTCAAGCTAAACTTGCTCATAAATTACATCATCTAAAACAAAATCACGTTCTCTGGAGTTTTTGTCTGTGCTGATTTTTATGGTGTTTCTACATGGCTCCTGGCAGGTGTTTCTACTCTCCAGTACAATTAATAAAAAAGCTGCTTCGTTAAAAAAAAAAAACATCTTAGGCCAAGATACAATGAGCATTATTTACCCTTCCTAAAATCCTTCAGTATTTTTGGAGTTTAGGATAGATACTTGGTACCCCACAGCATACAAAAGACTAACCCTGAGGTGGAATTTTATGGGTTTGTTCAGCCAGAAGTGCTTGGAATTAGTTTTTTCAAAGATGCCACACAATTATTTGCTTCAAGTGCAGAAAACATTCTGTTAGCCATATTCAATTTGTACTGCAAGCCAACAAAGTGAGATTTATAGGGGAAAGACTGATTTGTCTGTCTCACCCCAGATGTCTGCTCTCAGATGACATATTACTTTCCTAAGGGAGGATTATCAGGTAGAGAGACTAGCAAAGGAGACAGCGGAGGGAAAAAGTGCATGGCAGTACTACTGAATGTGGCAGAGAAGGCATAAAAAAAAAAAAAAAGAGACAGAGAATCTCTCCCTTCTTTACTGTAGACATGAACTATTAAAAAAACCAGGACAGGAAGCCAGCTTCTGCATTGAGGAATCCAAGATGTTCCATTTATTTTTGGTTTCGCTGCAGTCTGAAGAGTTACGCTGCCCAACACTTACAAAACCTAAGAGTAGAAGTTAAAATTCAGAAAACAAGGCAAACATTGGCAAAGTTCAGACACACACTCTTCACTGGTACAGGTCCTCTGTAAGCAACAGTGTGGACCACAAACTAGTACCAGCATACTTTTGCTATATCTAACCATACACAAAGTTTTCTTAGCTTTCACTACTAGTTGAAAATAAGCCCAAAATGTTTTATGGCAACTACATTTTATTCAAAACTTCTTTCAGAATTCAAAAGTGATTGCTTTGTTTACAAGTGAAGGCTAGGCTTTCATTTCATTAGTCAAAATGTTTTTTCTCTGCACTTCTGATGTGCTTAAAAACAGGATTCATTGCCAATAATGAAAAAGGTTCAGGTCCAATGAGAATTCAGAGATCACACAAAACAATGATACACCCAAAAAATGGGTTTACTTTTTAGCCTTGGCAATCAACATCATCCAGCAACTGTTTCTATACTGTGGTTACTCTACTCATTATG
This sequence comes from Odontophorus gujanensis, assembly GCA_013399175.1. NCBI lineage: Eukaryota > Metazoa > Chordata > Aves > Galliformes > Odontophoridae > Odontophorus > Odontophorus gujanensis. The sequence continues at coordinate 19,360 of VXAB01002534.1, read as the reverse complement.
GCCAGCCACAGGATACTCATTTGCTATGTTGTTTGAAGGTTTTGTTGCCTTTTTTAATGCAGACCTCTATTCTCTTTTTCCTCTTTCCCCAGTGTTCCTGTCTTCATCCTCATTCATTTCACAAACAATTCCACAAGGAAACCACTAGCACAGCCACAGCCATAGCCTCAGCATAACCCCTATGAACCTGTCCTTTTTACTTTGTAAGCTTTGGAAACTAAGCATCTCAACTATCAAGGCATAGACTCATTTCCAATTCCCAAGTTAAAAGTCCATCAGAAATATTCCTGGATGTATTTTTTAAATATACTCTACTTCTAAGTTAAGAGTTAGTTCAGAACTTGACTGTGGGCCAGATATTTAAATCAAGTACCTTTTGGGGGAGACTAAAATGTTCACATAATGAGTATAAGAAAAAAAAAATCAGACAGATAAAAGCTATCACTTTTATAGAGACACTCCTCTCTTCATACACTTTCACTACAAATGTGAAGAGCTCTAGTAATACAAATAAAGCCTTTTAGATGAATATTCTACTCAACTTAATGAGCTTTATTAACACCACCAGCCATAAATCCAACACCTTATTTAGTTTTTAAATTGAGCAAATTTATCTAGCTTACCTCATTAAAAAAATAAATAAATAAAAACATACAAAAACAGATTACTGCTCAACTTACAGAGTATTACTAAAAAACTCCCTGGTGCCAACAAGATGGAAGATCAACTACATATTTCAGAGGCAGATCATAACTCCATCTCACAGCCCTGGCTAGCCTGTTCCATTTGCTTATCTCCACTTCCAAATTATAATGCATACTCCTCTGCTTAACAGACATCCTTGCTTAAACCACTCTGGTTATGTTTCAGCCTCCAAGTTCCTTCTGCTTCTCCCACAAAAGCCATATGCCTTTCTCAATCTTCTTTGTTCCTCCCAGCTTGCCTGCTACTATGCAAACAATTCTGAGAAAGTTACTGCTGAAGTTATCCACTTCTGTTACTGGGGGTAATTATAAACAAGCCACACGTGAGTCCTGAGATTAATGGAAAGTTCTCTCAACTCTCAGGTCCAGCTAAGGGACAACTGCCATCTCCAAAGTCTCAACATACACTGAACCATAGCTACTGATTCTTAACCATTTATTAGGAACTGAAAGGAACAACATTCTAACAAGAGCAAAACTTTACTTGTAATATCCCAGACAAAATCCACCCAACTATGAACAAAGTACATTGAGTTATCGGTACGGTGGCAGATGACAAAACCACTGCAGCAAAGCAAGCTCCAGATTGCCACTACCACAGTCTGGAAGCATATTCAGGAAGGTTCAACTACCATCACTGTTTGGAGAAACTTTCACAACCAGATCTTCACAGGATTTTTCTTTGTGTGAGAAGAACTTATTCCTTTCCAACAGATCTGAGAAATATCATCTCGTGTCACGTTCCTCACCTGAGGAACACAGTGGGTCCACAGTACTACTTCTCACCTTTAAATTGATAGCTACCATACACTTCCTATTATAACAGTTATTTGCTTATTACCTTTCTCTTGTCCATGCCTTCCACAGCCTTATCGTGTTGGATGTTCCATGGCAATAAAAGAAGCAAGTCTTGCAGAGCCTCACAACAATAACCAGAAGGAAAACTGCAATTCTAGAGATGTACAGAGAAGCGTTCCTACTGAGTTGGTTAAGCTAGAAGTGGTACAACATGCAACTACGATGTACAGAGCCAAGGAGTTAAGTTTGTCAGCCACTCCAAAACGAGTGCAAGTTTTCTGAACACAATATGCACATTTAAGTAGCAGCCTGCAGAGTTCCTCTCAAAATTTTCTTTAAACACAGCAGAGTTGGTATCCTTACTATTTGCTTGTGTAACTTTCACAACAACATCCTTCTACACCTTTTCAATTCTACCTGGGGAAACTTAATCCTTCTCTGTCCAGGGTTTATATTCATCTGTGAGATCATCTGAAATTGGTAAGACTGAGAACAGGAAAAGTTCTGTTCTTAACCAAACAGTTTCCATCCTCAAATCTCTGCATCATTCAGTCTGGCCCTTCTTTAAAGAGCTGCTTAGCATTCAGTTTGGTTTTGTTTCTGGCTATTCCTTGTATTTTTAGCAGTTATAAAGGAAAGAGGATGTTCTTCCAGGAAATCCTCAGTTTCATGTCACGGTTTCGTAAACAGTTTGAATGGAATAGCACTCTCAAACTTTTATGTAATTAGTATTATTCAGTTTTAAAACTATTGTTCTAGAGAAACTCTCTCAAGTGAAAAATAACACAGCATCTCTTCCACCCTCAATTGCAACAGATCCAAAACACAGCCAGCCCCTCCAATACAAGCAACACAAGTTCAGTGGGAAAGTTCCTACACCTTTGTTTCAATGAGTTTATAAGAATACTTATAATAATACTTAAAAGCAAAATTTTAAACAGTTACATGTACATAATCTTACTAGATGTTAAAATGTTTTGCCTAACACTAAAACACACCAAAGTTTCTCCTTCAAGATGTGTAGTGTACACATTTTGATTATCTAAAGCCATTATTGGTTATTGCAGAGGTCCTCATCCCCACAGCTCCCTTGGCTGTCTAAGGAGACTTCCAAGCACATACACCCACCACAGCTAGACATACGCTTGTGTGAGCATTACAGTACCCTGATTTTCAGTAGCCACTCCTATACTTTGTGAAATGATGTTTAATAAAGAAGAAAAAAATCTGAAAGTTACATAACTAAGGGACAGTCCTGGAAAGGCACAACTTTTCTCAGATATTCTGTTTTGCAAATAAACAATCCAATTCTGAATTGAAGACCAACACATTTGGTTTATACACAGGGAGGAGTTGGAGGCTCAATATTCCCCATCACATACAGGAACAGAATGTAATCAAATACCCAAAATACAAAGACACACTTTCTTTGCAAAGCACTATGATGATCATTAAGAAGGAATCAGCAGCTCTCTAACAAGGTACTCATAACCACCTTGGCACACTCACACTGTCTTGGAGACATTGCTATACCTAACATTAAAGCATACGTGCAAATACTGATAGATTTCAAAATCATAACTGGAGGAAAAAAAATCAATATTCTTTGCTATATTTTAGCTAGAATGCTTAGAAAATCGACTGCACAAGGATGCATGCAAAATCTAAAAGATTAGGTTAGGATTTTGAGACGCTAGCTCTCCCAGTATTTACATTTTCCATCAAAAGAAAGGATAGGGATTTTTAACTCAGTAGCCTGTGACCTACTTCAAATAAGATTGCTATGTAACTTAACTGTGTACCCAAATATACTACTCCATTACATAACTGCACGAAAACATAACCATGTAGAAGTTACTGCAAAATTAACACATTTCCTTAAGTATGTGCTCCAAGTAGCAACCAAGCTCAAAATGAAATATACACTACTGCTTTGAATAAACCGTGCATAAATCACAAATCTTTGCTCTTAACATTGATTCTGAAAACCTCCCATGATTGCACTAGGAAGACCTCCAATTCAGATTACTGACATAAAAACTCCCCTTTTCCTTCCAGCTACAAGAAGGTCCAAAGTTCAAACCCATATGACCAAAGGGTATATGTGCAATTCTCTCATATGCCTACACATGCTCGCAAACCCTTGCAAATGGGAGAACACAATGCACAATGATTGAGGCAGTCCTTTATTCAACAACATTCTTGTTTGAGAAGCCGCTTTACACAAAGCTCTGGTAAACAGTAATTTCAACAGTCAGTACAGTTAGAAATATTTTGCTTGCATATAATTATGAAAAAAAAAAAAGAAAAAAAAAACATTTGTTTTCAGTTTTATGTGAATAGTTACCCCAGGGAGCATCTGTTAAGGCAATGTATTCTCATGGCTTGGCTGTGGCTTTATCTGGCGCACCAGCACACTGCCTCCCCTGCACACACACAGAGGCCTGGACTTGAATAAAATACAGATATACAAAACAAACAAGGATAAAAAAAAGAAGTGATCTCTACATTATTTTTTCCTCGAAGTCTCACAACGAATATGAAGCACATCTATTGGCTCACCAAAACAAGAGAAGCTGACCTGGCAATGTTACGACACACAAGTAAGTTCTGGTCTGTCGGATTATAGCATGCATGCTGAAAGAATTTTTTTGATGTTACAGAACATTGGTCAGGAAGATAGGGGCTATATCTCTTCTCATATTTATTTTGTTAACTTAAATATAAAAATCAAAGATGAACGAATTCATCTCATTCACTTGAGCCATACCACAAAGGCAATTACACATTGTTTGGCTCCCTTAATATAAATAAGACGCATAAAAGTAGCAAAAGATTTTTCCACATGGCCATAAATCAATAAACTCAGTTACAAACAAGGAGGCACTTACACGTACAGTGCAGTGTCCTTCTATTAGAAGCTGAAAGTTACTGTTTCAAAGGGCTATGCCACAGGATTTATTTTTCTCCAAATAGATAAAATGAATTCATACTCCCTTTCTCTTCATTTTTTTCTTACTGTCAGAAGGTTAACAGGTATTCCCATCAATATTCAACCCTTCTGTGAGTTAACCATTTTTCTTGCTGTAAAAATGGAGCCTAAAGTAAAAGAGGGGGGGAATAAACTTCCAACAGGTGCCCTAAGATTTAGCCTTAGCTTCTGACTGTTTCCCATACAGTATAGCCACACTCACTGAGATGTACCAAGCTAACTACTAAAACACTGCAAAGCAGATTCCTGCTATATAAATTACAAACTGTGCTGCAAGCCATAGTAAAAATGGATAGGGGTGCACCTGTAATTCAGTGTTTACACTGTAGTGTTCTGAGAGACCAAGAAGACAAAGCTTCTTTAATGAAAACAAAACAACTTTTACCACAGTGGAAATCCAGTGGAAAGTCCCTAAAAACACTTCAGATAATGCAGTGAAAGGCTGCTACTTAAGCATTGACTTTCTCCAGTTAATTCACCGCCAGGTACACGGACTGACAAACACTTTAAATGAAAATTAAGGAACACAGAGTAATCATAGAATCACAGAATCCTTAGAGTTGGAAGTGACCTCTGAAGGCCACCTAGTCCAACTCCCCTGAAATGAAAAGGAACACCACAGCTACAACAGGACCTTATCCAGCCTCGCCTTGAAAGTCTCCAGGGACAGGGCATCAACAGCTCTGCTAACCTGTTCCAGTGCATCACCACCCTAATTGAAAAAGATTTTTTCCTTACAGCTAGCCTAAGTCCATCCTCTTCAAACTTGAAGCCATTTTCCCTTGTTCTATCACCATATATTCTGCTAAAGAATCTGTTCCCTTATTTCCTGTAGCTCATCTTTAGATACTGAAATGTCACTCTCTCATCTCCCCAGAGCCTTCTCTAGGCTGAACAATCCTAGCTCTCTCAGTCTGTCCTTGCAGAAGAGGTGTTCCATTCCATGCATCATTCTTGTGGCCTTACTCTGGATGTGCTCCAACAGGTTCATATCTCTCCTGTGCCAAGGACTCCATATCTGGATACAGTACTTCAGGTGAGGCCTGACCAGCACAGAGCAGAGGGGCAGGATCACCTCCCTCACTCTGCTGGCCATACTGCATTTGATGCAGCCCAAAATATGCTTGGTTTTCTGGGCTGCGAGGGCACATTACTGGTTCAGGTCCAGCCTCCCATCCATAAGTACTCCCAGGTCTTTTTCAGCAAGGCTGCACTCAATCACATTTCCCAGCTTGTTTCGGTAGTGAGCATTGCCTTGACCCAGGTGCAAGACCTTGCATTTGGATTTGTTGAACCTCATGAGGTTCACCTGGCCCCACTGCTCAAGTCTGTCCAGGTCCCTCTGGATGGTGTCCCATTCCTCTGGTGTGTCAACTGCACCCCACAGCTTGGTGTCATCAGCAAACTTGCTGAGGGTGCACTTAACCCCACTGCCAATCTCCAGAGTAAAATACTTGCATACTACTGAACTGCAGAAATAGTGTAAGTGTAGCAAACTAAACTATCATCCTCACTGCGCTTTTTCTTTAAAACAAACATAACTATTGTTAAGTGCAATAGCCTTCAGCACATTTCATTACTTCTCCTGCAGATGCAGATTTTCATCTGCTTAGATTCAGAAAGCAAGTTTTAATTGTCTCTTAATGGTGAAAGTTTCCAGTGTTCTCCTAAAAATACCAAAGAAGAGGCTAAAGGAAAAGAAGCAATAGTTTTCTATTAAATGCATCCTTTGATGGTGGAGAGAGTAGAGCACAGTGGAGAAATGACACATCAAAGTCATACTTAATCCAGTTATACAAATAGGGGCATTGAGTACAATGAAAATATATATATATATTAATTGCAGATTTGCAATATATCAAAATTATTTTCCAACATTCAGATAGCAAAATAAGAACAAATTCGCCTATTCTATCTATTTACAGTACTGCCAACATGGCATTACAGTTCCCCCATGACAACCTGAAACTAAGAATTAAAATAAAAGCCTAACACGCGTGACCATATACACCTTGCTAGTAAGCAAGAACAACTATGTTCCAGCAACTGTAACTGTGAAGTCACAGTATGTACAGATATCAGCACTGCTGTTCACAGTCACACCGACACATCAAAGCTCACTGAACCAAACAAACTCAGGTTCCATAACCCCTGCACAGGTTCATGCAGCTGAAGGGCTATGTGCTGCTCCAAGCACAGAGCCCTCATTAAAAGAAAGCTGAGGGCACTGAAGATTTTTAGTCACAGATTTTTGTACCAAGGCAAATTTCTTCATGCACATATTTTTGCTTCAGAATTCACCAAGAGTTCAGCCTCATAAATGATCATTTCTTTTAGGAATGCAAAAGAGTGACAACACCAAATACATAATTTAGTTGTGATTTTACTAACCATTTCAGTCATGCCTAGCATTCACTCTACCCGCATATGGGAACCAAGTTGTAAAATATATATGCCCTGATACATATATCAAGGTCAGAAGTGATGACTGAAACTTAAGATATGCAGCAAAAATTATACTGCACATTCATATTTGGCAATAAACATCACAGAGGAGTCTTAACCTTGTTTCAAATTTCTACCACAATTAGTTCTATAACTGCACTTAGGACATCTAGATATTAACTGCTAATTTGCCACAAAGGCAAGAGTAGAAAATTGCTGAGCAAACTGATCACCTTAATTGCAGGTATTTAAAACACTCAGTAAAACAAACGAAAAAAAACCAACAAAAAAAAAAAAGAGATGTGCAAAAACTCACTAGTTAGATTTGAAGCCTGAAACAAAGACTGCCAGCCTGAAAGAATTGCATTATTCACCAGCAAGTAGAAATCTCCCAACTGTATTACTCACCAGTGAAGAAGAAAGAACAGGAAAATGGTGAGTAAAGTATGGTCCTTCTGCAGATATGGTTTAGAGGTGGACCTGTAGTATTAGGTAATGGATGGACCTGACAGTTTTTAAAGGCCTTTTCCAATCTATATGATTCTATGATATCACATGTAAGTCATGCTCAGACAGCAAGACCATCTGAGTTCTCTTTCTGCTATCAGAATTTATTCTGCACATGAAAACAAAGAAAACAAGAAAATCTGTTGAAATACATCTGTTCTATTTATAAAACATTAGGAAAAGTTTTAACCATATTTCTACGTATTATCCTCATGTTCAACAAGAAAATTTTGCAGTCATTCCCTTAACAGCAACGCCTACTTTCACAAAAACAAAAAAAACCCACTGAACACTTTTATATCTTTAGCAGTCAAACTACAGTTTCATTATATGGCTCTGCTCAGCTCGTTCTTACTCTTACATTGCACAGTACAAGCTTACTAAACATTGTAAGTCTCAAGTTCATAATATTCAATACAGAGATTTAGGTGAAGGAAAACTGTAACTCAGATCTGAGGGTACATTTTAACCAGAACCTGAAACAAAAAACTCATGGTGCAGTAATCATCACCCGTTTAAACCATCAGGACCAACTCATGGTCAAGCTATGGTTATTATCCCAACTTACTGCCTGAACAGTAAGCCTAAGGACACACTCATTCAAATAATTTGACTAATAAAAAGCACTACTGTCCCTTTTTTTTACAAACAGAAGACAGTAAAGGATTTATACATACATATATATATATATATATAACTTTTATATTTACTTAAATATTTTACTTTTTATAAAGGCATGTAGCAACAGGATGAGGGGAAATGGTTTTAAACCAGAAGAGGGTAGATTTAGACTAGATATTGGGGATAAATTTTTTGCTGTGAGGGTGGTGGGACACTGGAATGTGTTGCTCAGAGAGGCTGTGGATGCCCCCTCCCTGGAGGCATTCAAGGTCAGGCTAGATGGGGCTTTGAGTAACCTGTTCTAGAGGGAAGAGTCACAGCATACAGCACAGGGTTGGAACTAGGTGATCTCTGAGGTCCCTTCCAACCCAAAACACTCTATGATACTTGTTACTGGCACAAAACAAATAAAGATTAACTAATTGTCTTTAGGACCTTCTCATTTTAAATTATCTGCTGTAAGTACGCTTTACACTTCAGCAGTTTAGTAAATGCAAAGACATTCATCTACAGCTGTCACCAGAACTTAAAAGAAAACCAACAAAACCCAAAAAACTTGCTATGTCAACCCAGAAAACAAATACATTATAATGTTCATATTGAGCATCTCAGTCTACAAGCCCCTCATGACCACCAATCTACCCAGAGCAGGCTTTAAAATGATAACTAAGACCATTCTGCTTGTAATGTCTTGCAAAAGCACTGGCAAAATGCTTTATGCTAAATTCTTTCTCTCTTATTCTCACACAGATTATCACAGTGAAAGTCTCCATTTGGTAACAGACACAAAGCATCTAAAAATCTACATCAATATACAATTTGAGCAAGACTCTGCTAGTAGGTTTATGGGTAAATATGCCAGTGGACAAAAGGTATCCAAGTAAATTCTGTATAGGCATAAAGCAAACCATTATAAACAGAGATTAATCACCTCAGATACTTTCTCACCACAAAAACGTTAGGAACTCACTGCAGGAGGAATACATCATGCCTGTTCCACACATACAGGAGTCAGCTTCTCTGTTCAAAATCTCATTGCAAAGCTAAAGAAAGAGTTTTGAAAGAGAAGTTAAAAAGGAAGGTTTCAAATGGCCCACTACCCATCGTTTGCAGTTTATGGCACATGGAAGTGGCTGAGCTGAATGAAATACACTTCAGCAGAAAAAACAACATTAAACAGGCTCACACTCGACCTTCCTCTGCACAGGTGGTTCGACCAGAAAACCCCTGGGAATCCTTCCTAATCCAGGTTATCCTATGATCCTGTGAAAATTAGACCAAGTTAGAATAAGCCTATAATACACTTTATTAAGTGTACTTTTTAACTGGTACTTAAAAATATTTTTTTGTGTACCAAAAGTTAAAGGAGTTGATTTTGTAAAGATGGGACTAAATTTTAATCAGAAGTTTCCACTGAGAAAAGTTGCTACTAACAACAAATGCCAGACAAACCAAAATCATCTCAAGTGGGAGAAGATTAAAGATAAGAGATGCAGAGGAAAAGAAGGGAGGACAGCTTTACCATCCAAGAAAGGCAATCAAGGAGGTATGTTCTGAAAAAGAATCATACTGTAATCTACAGTGAAACTAATGCAACAATTGTTCAGAATATTTTAAATGGTGCAGGAAAAACCTGGCCAATTAAGCATACTGCAGTACAGAAAAATATACGAAAAGACCACTAGCGCCTTTCATTCATTTTAAATTTCAGAATACTCTGAAACAAACAGAAATAACCCTCCCCTTTGCCTTTAAAAAACAACAAAAAAGAAAGAATACAACAAACTTTAATCCAAATACCCAAAAATGTTTAGGCGCAGTCATCACATGCGAAGTCTACACAATAACAAGGCACCTTTCATCACTCATATGCCTTTTCTAACACAGATGTTTGGTCCATTTTCTGTTTGTCCTAAATCCCTCCTCAACTAAACCTCCAGCTTTATTTTTATTGCCTTAGATATGATCACCTGGACATCAACTGCATCAAGTCACCTTGAACAGTAAGGCTGCCTAGCATTCAATTCTTCTTACGCTGCTAACACATCTAAACCTGTCTTTATGTACTGGCTGGAGCACTAGTACACAAGAAAAAACTGATGTCATCTACATTCCACCAAGGGTGGAGGTAAACAAACACTTTCTTAAAATGAGTTCCCAAGAAATCCACATTTCATAAAACCAAAACATCCTGTTTCTATAAACAGAACTGTCAAGCAGTAACGTTCTAGAAGAGCTGTTCAAGGAGGAATTCTTTAAGAAACAACTCATTCTGTATTTAAGGAGTTTTTAGCATTAGAAAAACCTTCACTTTTGTGTCCTTAATTCATACAGCAAAACACCCAAAGGATATCCAAATGTTTGCTGAAGCAAGAAGAACGCCTCAAATCACAGTACTCAAAGGAACAAACCATGGACTGCACTTGTTATAACACAAATATTTCTATGAGTCAGGTGGCCCATCACAGTTTAAAACCAAGAAACTAAGGGATTTAAGGTCTTAACACCAACCATTGTCTCATTTATCTTAACTGGTGATCTTGAAATAATGGATTCATATGGAGTTCAGCAACTCAAATTATACCATAATTACTACATGGGTTCGTGTACTACACCAGATATTCACCCTGGTAGTTATTTGCACCTTGGAGTCAGTGACAGCTTGCTATCATCACTCCAGGCTTCCACTGTCACTTCCCAAGGCCATGACTATATGCTTCATGTTCTATTTTTCATTTTTCTTCTGACAGGGTTACATTTGAGTTTGTGTCTAATCTCATGTGTGGTCCTCAGATATCAAGAACATGGTCCCAGAATTACTTGCTGTACCATTAACATTCGTCACTGTAGATTTTATCAACAATAATCTTGAATTCTAGAAGAAATATATCTAAATAAATTGATATTATATATATGCTACACTGTTTTCTTGATGAAACTGAAAACTTAGTTCTTCAGACTAAGCATCAGATGGACACTGCAGCCAAACCCACATGACTGGAGTTCTGGTATGAACAAATAAGAAAGGCTCTTCTAGTAGACAGTACGATCAGATAAGATTAGTGGTGTTTTTTAAATATATTTAAGTATTTTTTTTTCCATGCAATAGTTTTACATCCTTACTTTAAACTAGTGCATGCACCCGCCTAGTATGACAAGAAAATAAAGAACAATGATCGTAAGTTGAAGCTAAAATATTGTGCTATTTCTCTTTATTTACTTCCAAAGTAAACAATAAATCACACTAATGTCACTACTGTGCTTTAAGATCAACACAGCATATAAGAACCAGACATTTTTGGTCTAGATATGAAGATTCAATCAGGGTAATTTATGGCCAGTATTAGGCAGAGGGTCAAACTGTATCAACATAAATGTCTCTTCTAGTATTAAGACATGTCAGTTACTCCATTCTTCAACAAATATAATCCACTGACCCCAGAATGAAAACAGCAGCAGGTGAAATAAGGCAAAGAATGACAGAAATGACTAAATATATATGCAGTATTATAATTACTTCTAAAAATAAGAAGGCAAATTATATATGTATATACATACACACACCAGTTTCTTGTCCCCTATCATTTTCTTTTTCATAAAACTGCTTCTTGTGGAATTAATTACACTATTTTATGGAAAAGACAGAGCGCTCATGCTCGCATATCCTTTGCTAAATAACTTCATCATAATAATTATCAAATAAATAAGAAACATGAAAGAAGCTGGAATGTAAGGAAAAATAAACTGACTGTCCTATCCTCAAACTATACCTATTTAAGGCATCAGTGATGTATTCACACATGACAAAACTGCACCATGCCTAAAATAGAGCAGACAAAAGTTTTTAGTTTTAATATAACATATTTAATATACATACACTAGCATACTGCAAAGGGACTGAGCTCATGAGCTACCTCTCCAGTATACACAAGCCTTTTTTAATCCTTTTACTGATGTCAGATTTTTCAGATTTAAATAAATGGCCTCTCATCATTCTCCTGACTATTCCAAACTCCTACTTATGTAATCACCCAAATTCTTCAGCAAACATTCAGAACACTGCATGTAACATACATATACAAACACAGTAATTGGTTGGGTTTTGGTTTGTTTTCATTTTCTAGTTAAATCCTATTATACTGGATAGAAGCACAGGGAAACTTCAAAGATTAGTCCTACTCCCCACACACAGAGTCTCAAATGCAATGCTTGTGTTTCACCATTCCCATAGCAACGGCATTTTAATATTTTATTTTAGAGCCTTTCCCTGTAGGAGCTAAACCATACGTTCATTCTTACTCTCTTTTAAAGAGCACTTGTAGAAAAGTCTCTCTTTTTTCAGGTTACCACTGCTTCCCAGACAAACATGACTTACATTTTTGTGATAAACTTGATGTTGGAGGTATCACGTGGCCACCTCTCCCACAGCTTAACATTTAAGTGAATAACTGAAATGCTTCCGTGGGACTACCAATTACTGCAGTTATTTTACTACCACACTTAACTGTTCAACACCAAACTGAGCTATAAGATTTCAGAACCCATTTTTAGCCTAGGGCTATTGGCCAACAATAACCTTTTCAGTTCTCTAGGAAGCCAAACACACAAAGATATGAAAACTGACAGAGGGAATACAGCACTTCTTGCCAAAACAGCTACTTTTTTAAAATATATGTATGTCTTTAAAGATCATATTCTTTCATATTACCTGATTCTTAACCAAGAGCAAATCTATAATGGCACTCTTTTAGAGACTAAATGTTTCTGAACCACACTACCATCTTTCTGTAACAAATGCTACTGTAGAACAATCTATTCTTATATTGCATCAATACACTAAAAGTCACTCCCAGGACTTAGGATCATAATGAAAGCTTCTAAGTTTCAATCTTTACAACTATCTGAACATCTTCCAGAAGACTTTAAGTAAAATGACTCAACACCCATTCTTACAAACATCTTACATTGCCTTCATTGAGCTGTAAAAACAGAAGCCAGGCTAGCAAAACTGGTTTCTTTTCAGAAGGTCCTGATTGGTTATAAAGCTTAATTCAGCTCACTTTAATATGTCAGTACTAGCTGTGATACTACAACAAAAAGAAATAAACAGAGTAGTTGTCTCATCTCTAAAAATCCATTACTACAATTTTAACAAACTGAAATTCATTTTGGATATATTTTTCTATACCACTTGCATCAAATGTTTTATTTGAAGAGCTAGCTAAAGGTCTCGGTTTTTCATGTTGAATTTAAATGAGTACACGGAGAAGAAAGAAAAAAGAGTAATTCCAAAGATGTGGAAGAAATATGCCTTTTTTTTTTTAAAAAGAACCAGACTGAAGGAAACCAAGCTTTTAAAATTTGATGGAAAGCTATCACGTTAAAGTTCAGATGAGTAGAAAGATCTGTTACAATACAGCCACAATTCAGCACCTCCATTGGCTTCCACATATTTTGACTAACAAAATGCATCATCTGCTCAGGAGACGTTTAAAAAAAATAATATCAAGAACTACAAGCAGTAATGAAGTACGTTGAAACTGCACGGAAATAAGGTACTGATAGCAACACATCTTAAAGTGAATCGCAGTGTGGCAACACAACATTTTATATGGACCCCACAAGCAAATCCCTGTTCACATACCTTTCTGCAAAAACAATAAAGAGGGGATAATAGCAACTATGGTATAATGCCCAAGTGACACAAAGCGAGAAAGGAAGACAGGACACGAATATAGAGCAATCCGGGCTGCCTGGTAAATGGAACACAGGCAAAGAGTAGGCATTCAGCCAGGCCAAAATCTAAGTCTTGGAACAGGGATTGCAGGCGATACTCACTGAGAAGGGAAACAACACCATACATAGTGGAAGGCAGTAAGACAGTTTTCTTGAACTTGGATGAACTCAGTAAATAAATAAATAAGCCTCAGAATCACAACAGCCAGCAAACATGGGAAACCCGAGTGTAAGTTTCTCCCCCTAACCCATCAGAGTAGCTGCTGAACAATCAGGGCAACCTTCAACCCCAGCTGCTGAGAAGGCTTCTTTCATCTTTGATCAGAAATCCCATCCCAGAAGTCTTCATCGCAGCCAATATTCTGCAATCATATAACATGTGAATGACATGATGCTCCTCCTCTCCACTGAATAAGTAGACAGCATTGCTGTTACTATATTTGCTGAGTCTTAAAGCTGTTGAATTGAATAAACTCAGCTAGGCACTGCTGTTCTCAGAAGAAAGTGTTAGAGCAGGGGCACGACACATCAAGTACATACTGTTTTACCTACTATTTCTCATACCATGATATTTAGAAACAGTTAAAGTTCAAAAGTATAAAAAAAAGTCATTTTAATAATAATTTTGCTTGCTATCGCAACAATTTCACTATCATTAAATCTTCAGACAAGGTTACAAATGAACTGCCATGTTTGTAATTTTGGTACCTTGCCTCACTTCCAGTAAACCTCATCTGAGCGTACGTTCTGCTCTACTTCTTTCCTTATGAGATTCATCTCCAATTCAGTTTTCTTTCTCTATCATATTTCTTGCCAATTTTCCACAACTTCCCCACCAGTTTCAGTGATTACCAGTTTATTTCTGGAGACACATTTCATGAACCTGTCTCTTTCTGATCACTGACAGTAGATCTGACTTGTCACTGGTACTTTTCATGTTGAATGTGAAATGCCTTATGTTTTACAGCACTGCAATTTACAAGCAGAAGTTTGAAGCAGGAGTCTCAAGTCTACCTTGCTATCTGAAAATAGTTTCAGTAAGGAAGGGTTATCAAGAAAGGTGAGTAAAGTAGCAGACAACAAGGAACTTCTGACATACTTCCCTATTTGTTCAGTACTAGTAATTCCCTCCATTCTACATGGTGTACAAGTTTCCATACTCCAGCTCAATACATAACTACTGCAGCTTGCACAAGGGAATAAAATCACACATCTACAGAAAGCCAACAGAAACACCTTATCCATTCAGAGGCACAAGCTGCTTAAGACACTTAGCTGTTTTGCCTGAGTGCTCTACTTTCATATTCAGAACATCCAGCTACTTCTAGTGACTTCTCTAATCATACCCAGAAAAGCTATCTTACAGCAGCACCATAACGTTTCCAGCAAGCTTCTAACTAAGGGAGTCAGAAATCCCACAAGTTCAGCAGAACATGAAACATTTCACGTGTCTTCAAAACTGAGTGCAAACCTCAAGTTTCAAATTAAATGCAGAACTAACCCTCACTTGGCTCTGCCAAGATCATCTTCTCACTCACAAGTTTTGACTTCTTTCTCCTTAAACAAGTATTTCTCATGCAGAGTCGGACAGTAGGAAGAGAGACTGAGAGACTGTTATTGTTATTTCTATTTTTAAATAGGAGGTTTACGGATATTGTGGTGCTCTGTACTATACAAGGAAAAAAGGGACAAAAAAAGCTGTCCAGCAAGATACCCTTAGGGAAAAAGGGTGGGGAGAAGCATTGGCATTTTAGAACTGTTCCCACAACGATGCATCTCCCCACAAATTTAGCAGAAAGTAATTATTCCTTCAGAAGCTTAACTCCTCCGTACCTTTGCAAAGTTCACTTCACAAGGACTGGAACTGCTCTGTTGCATGGGTTTTCTACCTAACAAAATACGGTCAGTAGAGTGCCATCAGAAATCAGGAGACAGAACACCCATCTCCACTTTGCCACTGATCTGCACCCCAAATACGGTGAAAATATTTCTGGCTCTTTCCATTTCACATATGGTAGAACAATAAATAAATGGCTACATTACTTTCATAATTCTGGTCTCACTAGAAAATGGTACTGATACCTCCCCCTCTCCTGTTTCAGAACTGCTATTTAGAGTATTAAATCACAGTGACTCTAACTGTGATTTAGGTATCTAACCAGTTTGGGAATTTTCTCCAATCTGGCAGATGTCTCACTGGCAGAGCCAGCACAGCCCAGAGGAAGCCACTCATCCCATCCTTCCCAGAATGGTCATTCTGATATGCAAAACACAAGTTCCAAAGGCTTGGCTGCTCTTGCAACATTGTAGGCAGCGCCACTGCTGAAAGCCCACTGGCCTTCGCTCCTGCAGGCAAATGAATGCTAAGCTTTCTAAATTTAAATTCAACAGTTAACTTTCTAAAGGATGAATTATAAACTACGATTCGTAGCATAAGAGCTGTAAATGCCATATATTAAGTCAAATAATTTCCTCCATGCTTTCCTAGTCTCTGTTCTCAAAATTCTGATTGCTAACTTAACTGCCTAGAAAATCTGTTTTTTCCTCAGTTTTACAAACACAGTATTCAAAGCAATTACATTCAGTCAAGAACATACAGCTCACCTGCTTGCTTGCAGTCCCTTTCCATTTGAAGCCCAGAAGGTGAAACATATCCTGAGGTGCAAGAAGAGAAGTGCGATCTGCAGGACAAAGGAGGTGATTCTTCCCCTCTACTCTGCTTTCATGAGACTCCACCTGGAGTACTGCATCCAGTTCTGGTGCCCTCAAGACAAGTACACAGAACTGTTGGAGCAGGTCCAGAGGAGTGCCACAAAGATGATCAGAGTCTGGAGCACTTCCACTATGAGGACAGGTTGAGAAAGCTGGGGCTCTTCAGCCTGAAGAGAAGGCTCCAGGAGGACCTTATAATGGCCTTCCAGAACCTCAAGGTGACCTACAGGAAAGCTAGGGAGGGAATTTTTGTAAGGGACAAGGGGAAATTGTCTTAAACTGGAAGAGAGTAGATTTAGACTAGATAAGAGGAAGAAGTTATTTTATGCGAGGATGGTGAGACACTGGAACAAGTCACCCAGTGAAGCTGTGGACTTAAGGCCAGGCTAGATTGGGCTTTGAGAAATCTATTCTATAGGGAGGAGTCCCCTGCCTGTAGCAGGGGCCAACCCAAACCATTCTATGATTCTTTCACTTCCACCACTTCATACATTTTCACTCAGTATTTCATATATTTCCTCCCCTCATTTTTTACCACCTGCCTTTGAATAACATCTTTACACCCATTTTCTGGTTCACAAAAATCACGCAACTACAGGGGTTGGAAGGGATCTCTAGAGACACCAAGTCCAACCCCCCTGCAAACGTAGGTTCCCTACAGCAAGTCACACAGGTAGGCAAAGCGATATTACATTGGCATGTTCACCCCTCCACTCTTGCAAGTTACAATCCTGCTGAGCAGATATTCATTCTACTTTGGTACAGCTGATTCTGCCCTGGTCTCTTCTTCTCACTCAAGTACTTGGTATTTTCAAAACTCTTGTATAGTAACTGTAGTCAGATTCACACTGCCACTCCTGCTGTACAGCTGTCTAAACCAAAATGTCTTTTGCATGAAAGACACAAAAGAAACAGACCAGAGGAAGGAGGAAGAGGAGACACATAAACCACATAGGAATACTCAGCCTCTACCTCCCAGCAAGGCTTGTGACCACATGAGTCTCTCTCATCACAAACACAGCAGCTTCAACACAGCACGTGAGAAGGCACGCACAGCACTTCTACCACAACAGCTCTTTCAGAGCGCCAAGTCAGTCATCTTCGAGGCAAATGGGCCAAGGACACACAGTGGCAAGATGTCCACAAGAGCAATCAATTTTCATCCATTTGCACGCAGAGCGTGGTCAAACATGCTGTGGCAGCTCTAGGTAGAGCCGTTTACAAAAAAAACAGCCACCCTAAATCGAAAGTGAACATTAAGGGTAAGGGTTCAATGAACAGCTGAGCTTGCTGCAGCTGGAATTCAGATGTTCCACTCTCCTTCCTGCTGTGATTCCTATGCTGTCAATCTCTCTTACTCTTAGCTGTTGTACTTCTGGAGCTACCCTGATGACAAAGGAAGTCAGCCAAAAATTAAAATAATAATAACGAATTAAAAATGACAAAACAAAACACTACACTGGGGAAGAAGATGAATACACATACACAACCCCTACAGAGTCAACGGTAGAAAGCCATTAATCTGCCCAAGCCACATTCTGAAAGGGTAACCAGGCAATTGAGTACTCCTAATTTGCTTTTATGTAACAAAAGCCACCCTGAGCTAGTTCACTTTATTTAGTGCTGAGAAATGCCTTACGGCACCTGCGAAGTCACTGACCACATTTCAGCTATATAGAGTATAAATCTCTGGACAAAAGAGGTAACTTGCAAAAGCACAACTCACTACACTCTAAGCAGCAAAAGAACTAACAGACTCCTTTCAACAGGAGTCAATAGTCTCAGTGTTTACATGATTCACAAACCAAGTGCACACGCTCTGTAGTAAAAAAATAAAATAAAAAATAAAAATAAATTAAAAAAAAAGAACCAGATGGTTTCAGAGCAGTACACAGCAGTTCTAAGTCCCTAACGATGTTTATGGTCCTCAATTAATTTAATTTGCTAAAGTTTCTTCATGAAGCATTACTTGTCAGGAAAAAAAGAAATAGTTAAAACAGTCATCCAGACAGACTGTATTATGAAGGTAAAGTCTGAAAACATCATTTATACTTTTAGATAAATAAGATTAAAACTACGTTTAGTTTTTAGCTTTGATATAGACATAGTAAACAGTAATCTCAAAAAAGAGTTGCATTCCATAAGTTTTGGTTCCTGAATAGCATTCAGTTCGCCTGGAAGAATAAAGCACGCTGCCCCCTCTTTCCTTAATGCACCTAAGATGATATTTGTGTAAGGGAATGAGTAAGATTAGAAATCTAATAATAATCACAGGAAGGTTGTAGAAAGGAACCAGTTGTTGAATATAAGAAGAAATAACTTATGAGGTTTGTTTGTTTTTTGCATCTGCCTAGTCAGTTGTACCATGTTGCTTTATTGTCAGGAATTTTGGATAAGATAATCAAAATACAAATTCCAGATCACAAGCAGTAACTACCCAAGAGAATGCTTAAAAGGAAAGAGACATATCAAATCACTTTTTTTCCCCTCATTTCTAAATAGTAACCAAATACTAGAGTCCATTTGGCAGTTATTAGTGTCTCATGAAAGTGTGCAGTAGCACAAATGAACAAGTCTGCACTGGAAACATCATTCCCAGTGTGAAGAAGCCAAAGAGCACTTACAGGAGTCACAAGCTTCACTCCCATCTCATCACAACCAACAGCAAGGAATCCTTCCTTATGTGCCTAACCCACACAACTGAAATAGATTAAATAGATCCCCTGAACTTTTCCTTGCGGGCCCCTATCTTCAAATCACAGAATCACTCAGGTTGGAAAAGACCTTAAAGATCATCAAGTCTAATCACGACCTAACCATACCACTCTAACAACCCTCTGCTAAA
>VXAB01002531.1:1202781-1279508 GCA_013399175.1 Odontophorus gujanensis | reverse complement strand
GTGTGGTGCTCAGCCACCTGCCGAGTTCAACCAGAAAAAGGCAGAACAGAAGGCACTTCTGGACATCATCTAATCCAACCTCCTGCACAAAACAAGGTTAACTTTTGAAGTTAGATAGGGTTGTTCTGGGTCTTGCCAAGTTTTGAAAACTTCCAAGAATTAAAATGCCTTTAGAGTTCCCAGTACATCTCCAAGACCTCTGCAGCAACTGCCTGCACTCCCTAGCTGGCACCAGGATGCTGTAACAGCCGTGGCTGTGCCCCAGAAGTGCTGCTCTTCAGGTGCAGACTAAGGGATTGTTGGCAGTGCATTGTGATTTTTATACGTATATGTATGTATATCCATACATCAGCTCCAAAATCATGTTTTTGACTTCCAAGAGGAGAAGCAAAGCATGTGACAAAATGGATAAAGGAACTTAACTGCACTCTTTGATCTTCTCATAAAGTGATGGCTGAGGTGCAGTAGGGGCCTTTGAGGAGGGCATGGAGTAGGACATAGGTGGGGCCAGGGCATGCAAGAGGAGTAGTGAGGATGGTGCATAAGCAAAAGCCCATGGGGTCACGTGGCTCTGAGGAGTAGTAGCAGCCTTGAAGTCTTTATCTCAGCAAGTCCTGAGCTAAGTTTGTGCAGTAGCATCTCTTTTTTCAAGTGACACTCTGAGTTATGTGCTTATTCCCATTCATAGAGTGCTGGCTCCCACAAACTGTGGGTTCATGCTTTTATGTCAAATATTCTGGGATCTGTTACAAATTAGTTAAATCCAGGATCTGTATCCTGGTGTATTGAAGTCAGTGTGTATGTATGGAGTATGTGGCAGTGCATGTTGGCATCTCCTGGTGGGTCTGTTCCAAGTCCTTGTTTTTGGTTTCTTAAGGTCTTTGACATGAGAACTTCTGAGTTGTTTCTGCTTTAAGGCTGCTTTTCTTCTTTATTGCTTGAATTTTGGGGGGAGCATTCAATAGGCTTAAGAGCAAAATGAGCAGAAAGTGAAGAGGGAAGCAAGAGAGGAAAGAGAGGCAGTCTTTGTGTACAAACCACACTATCTTTTTCTGAACAGCTCTGTGCCTCAGGGATTTGACATAGGAACTCAAAATTTGGCAAGGTTCTAGCCCTGAGGTCTGAGAAACATATTCTGCTGTTTTCAGGGAGCGCAAAGGGGAAAGAGGGAGAAAAAGAAAACTTGGGTGAATTATGAGTCATAGTGTATCACTGCCTTTTTGTATCCAGGGTAAAATGTACAGAATATTTTGTCACTTGCCCTTTATAGTACTTTGTGCTTGTCTTGAACGTTTGCAGGCTGCTTTAGACCACCCACATTAAGTGGGTTCCCCTGCTCTGTGTAGATCTTTGCTTCCATCAGTGCTGCTGGCCTGGTGTTGGGTGGAGAAGCACTGGGCTCCAGTAAGCCCTGAGATCTGCTCCTACTTGTTTATAGAGGTAGAGAGCTCCTAAGCCTGTTAACTGCCATTGAGATTCCATTTCACTACAGCAAAGGGAAAATAATAGCGAAAGCAAATAGCAGCTGATCTGAAATCCGTTTTCCAGTGTGATGAGGGCATGCACAGTTAGTTCCAGTTTGTGGAGGAGGGGGGGGGGAGGAGAGGGAGACAATCTGTGCTGAGCTGTGTCACCTCGAACAGCGTGGGGGTTCCAGTATAGCAACGAGATGATGGGAGAATGAGTCGGGCTATCTGGTGAGGGAGACCATCTGTAGGGCTGCTGCGTTCCTCTGGAGCAAGCTGAAAGGTGCCTGGGGACACGAGCTCCAGGAAGCAAAAGGAAGGTCTCGTACTTCCAGCGCTCGGCGAGGGCCTGGGAAAGCTGAGGTCTCTAGAAATCTATTCTTCAGCTGAAAGAAAAAAAAACAAATGCACATTTGAGTCGAAAGGAACATTTTGTGAAATCATGTCTGTGCCAGATTGCTTCGTTTTGAAGAAGGAAATCCCTGGAGAACAAAACCTTTTGTTTTGATGTTTTAAGGAGAAACTTTTTCATAAACGGTTTCTAAAGTGAATCAATTTTAACTGTTACAGTTTTTAAAAGCAAACCTGAAGCAAACGTTTTGGGGATTGAATTAAATGTTTAATCAACCCAAAATGCATTCTGCAATCTTTTCAGGTCAGTAATGTTATTTCCTCTTCCTTTCTGTTTTCAGCGTAACAGCACGGCAAGCAAAACAAAACAACCATAACTACGCAGAAGAATCAGTCTCACTCTGCTCCCATTTTGTTGGATATGACAAACATTTATGTCAGCAATCTCAGGTCTGATACTTTAAAGAATGATCCTGCAGAGATGTTAAAAGCACTGAGTGCTCACAGTTTGAATTAAATACCATAGAGGGGCTAAAAATCAAGACCTGCCTATGTGAAGTTGAGCTGCCACAATGAGTGAGTAACAGAAGGTACTTGCTCGTGTGCCTGAGGAGCAGAGGCACAAACCTTGTATGTTAAAGATGCTGCTTCACCAGCACACCTGTGATTGTTGAGTACCTGTCAGATTTGATCTGCAGCTCTTAACGTGATCAGTCCTAAAAACTGGCTCTGGATAGAGGTGTCATAGAGCAAATAGTGAACATGACTTTTTGTGAAGTGTACAACCTGAACACGTGCACACAGCGCTTCTGTAACCTCATTTATTTTGTGCTGCATCAGCTTCTCTTGGCTGGAGGTTGGAAGGAGGGGATGGGTAGTAATTTTGGCCTGGAAACGGGTTCTTTTTCTTCTGTTTTCTGTTGTTGTCCATGTCATTTCTTTCTCAAACTCTTATCGAAGAGGCAACAGGTTTCTGCCTGCATTTAGAAAATGCTTCTGTAAATCTTTATCCAGATCTGCTACAGAGACAACGTCTAAGTATTGAATTTCACTCTAGAGAATAAGTCTGTCCTAATAAAATTCTTAATGAATTGGAGTTAGTGACTGTTTGCGTTCTATTTCTGAAGAGCTGTGTCCTGAGCAATTGCCAGCTCAGAGATAAAATATAAGCTCCTGGACCTTCAAAAATGTGTGCCTTCACTCATTTTAGATATATGTGTATTTATATCAGGGAAAGTACCTTTCATGGACTAGTTTTGCTAGGAATGTCAGTTAGATGTAAGTTTACTCCAGATTTTGAAAGCGATGTTGCAGCGGTGTTTTGTCTTGAGAGATAAAGTGCAACTAATTGAAAGTTTTCCTATAGATTCTTCCACTGAAGAGTGATAGAATGGTTTGGATTGGATGTTCAAGACCATCTTGTTGTAACCCCTGCTGGGAATCCTCCAGATCAGGCTGTCCAGTTTCCCGTCCGACCTGGTCTGGAATGCCTCCAGGGATGGGGCACCCACAGCTTTTCTGGGCATTATCACCCTTGTAGTGAAGTGTTTCTTCTTTACATCTCATCTACAGTTACTCTCTTTTAGTTTAAACCATTACCTCTTGTTGTTACAAGTGCCTTTGTAAAATGCCTTTCACCGCCTCTGGAGTACAGCTGGCTTTCTGGGCTGCAAGCACACATTGCCAGCTCTCACGTCTGTGTTTTTTGTCTGCCAGAACACCCAAAGCTGCTGTCAATCCATTCATCCCTCAGTTGTGTGCTGATGTGTGGGATTGTTCTAATTCAGGTATACTGCTTTGCTCTTGGCCTTGTTTAAACTTAGATTCCCAAGAGCTCATCTTTCAAGCTTGTCCAGGTCCCTTGGGATGACAGTCCTTCCTTCTGTCCCATCAGCTGCACCACCTAGCTTGCTATCATCTGCAGACTTGCTGACAGTGCACTTGATCCCACTGTCTATGTCATTAATACAGATACTAAACAGTACTGGTCCCAGTATGATCCCTTGAGGACCACCACTCATCAGAGATCTCCACCTGGATATTGGGCCATAGTCTGCAGCTCTGTGGATAAAGCCACCCGGCCAAAGACTTTGGCATGATGTGAACACTGAACAAACCAAATTGCACAACATACTTTCAGTATTGAGAAATAAAAACACAGGCCAAACAGGAATAGAATACCTTTAAAATATTCTCTCATGTATTTGATCCTGAAGTATTTAAGGGTCAAGCCAGAGTATCCTCTGGACCATTAGCGATGGTCTTCATGGACTTGTGAAGGCTGAGGGGTGGTCTACATGGGCATGAGGCAAGCAAACATAATGGCCAATCTTAAATGGGCATGAGCAGAGGAGGAGGACATGCAGGGAATCACACATCAGTTAATGAAATGCTTGTTCCCAGAAATGTACAGGATTAATTTACTAAAAAAAAAAAAAAAAGCTATCTGTAAGCACCTTGGGAGCAAGAGGTGTTTGGGTTTTTTTGTAAGAAAAAAAAAAGGTGCATTTCTCAAAAACAAGTTACACACACCAAGCCAATTAATTTACTTTCATTCCCTCTTAAGGGAACGGGAAGTCACAAACCCTGCCAAAGGCAAAATGCATGACAGGGTCGCACTTGGTGTTCCTGTAAGCAGTACAGGAGGGATGTTTTCGAGGAATTTAAGCGCAAAGGTGATGCATAATTGTTTTGATTTTCTGAGCAAGCATGAGTGTTTGTAATTCCCTGATAAAGGGTGCATCAAGCTGTGTGCTACAGGTGGTGTAATCCCATTAGTAACCAGTGCAAGGGAATAGAGGTTTCTGAGCAGTTTGTAGAGGACAGAAGGCTGGGAAAGGTTGCAAGCATCTGGCTTTGCTGAGATCTTAGCGAATGGTGTCGTGGCTCTTTGTAGCTTTTATTTGCACAGGAATTTAAAATCACAATGTCCCGAGAAAAAATAAAGATAAAAAAAAAAAAAGCATAATGAGAATCACAGAATGGTTTGGGTCAGAAGGGAACTTTAAGATGTTTGAGTTTGGCCCCTGCTGTATGCAAGGGCAGCTCTCTCTAGGCTGGGTTGCTCACAGCTCCATCCAGCCTGGCTTTGAGTGCTTTCAAGGATGGGAGAAGAGTATAGGAGCATTTTCCTGCTCAGTAAACAGCAGAGGAGTGGGATAACCTGTCCGTGATGAGAGAAACCAAACTGCAACAAAAGGGTTACATTACAGATATTAAGCTACGAGGATACAGCTGATCCAGTCGCACGTGGACTTGGAGGCACCATGAATGTTGTTTGGTAAAGGAGGAGACGGGAGAAACGCTTATTGATTTGTTGGACTGGGTTCAGTTTTATTCATTATCTCAGGCTTTATCACAGGCATGCTGCAACATTGTGTGTGAGGTCACGTTGCTTTCGCTCATGCTCTGGGGCAGCCCGGCATGACCCTCAGCAAACTCCTGTGCCTGTGCAGGCAGCCCCACACTGACGGATCCTGCGTTCTGCCTTCTGGATGGGTGCTGCAAGGCATCTTAGTTGCCTTCCAAACTGCAACTTCAGCCAGCTTTTCTGGCTGCTCTGAGTAGCTTTTGGAAATTGGTATTTCTGGTATTTCTGAAATTGTACTTAAGATGGCAGAACGATTAGTTAATTCCATGCAGCTCTTCTCCAAGAGAATTGCTCAATGTTCACTTTCGGCCGTTGTCTGCCTTTTGAGAGGAGCCTTCTGGCCTCGCACAGAAGCAGTGCAGTTAATGGTGCTGTACCTCTCATCCCTGAGGACACAGACAAATGGATCCATTTGGCTTTGCTTCCTGGTTTTCTCACTGCAGAGATACATGAGGTGGCCTGCAATGCATACTTTTTATATACTTTAAAATAAATAACCTTTTGCACCTGTGCTGTTTTCCAGATTGTCAGCATTAGTTTGTGGCAGAAGAGCACCCTTCAAGTCCAGTGCTATGAAATAATTAACGATCCTGGAATGATGATTAACTAAGATTTATCTGTCAGCACTGTCAGTGCCCTTAATGCTGTGTAACCATACCCTTGGCATAAGGAGCCCGTTGTGCCAGGCTGCGCACAGAAGCAGTACGGATAGATGTGGAGAATCACTTACAAATACTAGGGGAGGAGTTTTGCAGAAAAGCATGGTGATGCACGGACTCAAACAGAGCTTATAGAGCAGCACTGAGTCATGCCTGTGGATGAACGCTTCTTTGGCCATAAAAAAATCTGAAGTTAGGAATTATTTATCTTTCTTCCTGTCCACAGCCTCTGCTGTCCCCATAATCAAAATAAAAGATGGTGTTTGGAGTGGAAATGGTGTTATTTTTCCCCTTTTCACTTCAGTCTTCCTTTTACTCTGCTCTTCTGTTAAGATTTTGTCACGAGCAAAGATGGCTTTCTGTTTTTAACCTGTTACATGCTGTTCCTTTTATAAACCTTCTGAAACAGCTCCTTGAATCTTCCTCTTGCACTTGAGCATTGCCACTGTTTGGGAAACAGGTGATGTTCCTGTATCTAAAAATTCATGGATCTATGGGATTTCTGGCATGAGAAACCAGTGATTTTATTTTAAGAAAAAAACTAATTATTACAGAGTTTACAACCCTTTTCAGTAGTTCGTGCATCATTTCCAGCAGACTAGTTGTGGTCCCGGTGGGATAAAGCTCACTCCCCTCTGTGCTATTTAAGAACATATTGATTCTCTGAATTGATGTAGGCCTCAAATTTAGTTTGTACTTCTGTAGTTTTTTCTTAGAAATGAACTAGGAATTCTGAGTTGAAAATACTTTTCTTTGGCTTCTGCCTGCTGTGTCACTCTTTAATGCCTTTTCTCTGGTGAAGTCTACACAATCAGTTTTGTCCCCATTAATGCATGAAGCCAGGAAAAGAATGGAGTTAACTGCCACGTGCTAACAATCAACTTTTATTGGTCTGGGATTTGCCTTCAATTGGAGAATGAAATCTGGGGATCTGGGAAGAAAGGACTGTCATCCTTGCCTGTTGGAGTGCCTTGGGAAGGCGTTGTTTTGCCTGCTTTCACATGTGGGAGAAAAGACCCAGAGCGTGCATATATGTACATACATAATGCAGTAGAAAAATATGCGAAATGTGCCTTTTCTAGGAGCCTTCACACCCTCGGGCACAGCAGACAGGACTATCGCAGAGATGCCATGCTGGGGTTGAGTTTGTGACGGGAAGGACTTGAGCTTCCATTGCAGCTGAGACTGAATGTTGTAGCCTAGACAAAGCAGTCCAAGGGTAAGACTGCCAAAATGATGCAGGGAAACAGGAGATAACCTTTTCTATACTGTTCTCTGTCTTAACGCCTTTCATTAAGTTCATGGCATAACGTTCAGCCTGTACTAAGTGAGTTGGAATTTGTCTTTCTTACCTTAGCTTTGAGGATTGCTCCCTTCTTGGAATGGGTCTGCTGGTTTCAGGGGGGAACACTGTTTGGCGGATTGAACACTGAAGGGTTGAATTAAGTCATGCTTTTTATCAAAATATAAGATACTCTTTAAATTGAACTAATTCTACTGTCTCTTCTTTGCTGCAGGTGGTGGATGTGGACTTTAAAACAGTGTCTCAACATTTCATCCTCAACTGTCTCTTTTTAATCTGATTGCACTACAAAAGAAAAGCTGCTAATGGGATAAATGTTGAGACGTTACAGGAATTGACTTGAAGCACCAAAAGCCATTATTATTAATCAAGAAGAGCTTGAAGCTAAGTCTGTATCTGAGCAATCAGTATCACTTTCACCTAACAGGCATGGCAAGTAAACGAAAATCAACAACACCGTGCATGGTCTTAGCCAACGAACAAGATCCGGATCTGGAAATGGTATCAGACTTGGAGGAAGGACCACCTGTAGTCGCACCTGCAGATAATAATCCTACAGCAGAGAGCATAACAAGCGAAGAGGATGTCCATGAGAATGTGGATTCAGACAATCAGAAAAATACAAATAAAGTAGAAGGTGGTTACGAGTGTAAATACTGTAGTTTTCAGACTCCGGATCTCAATATGTTTACTTTCCATGTGGATTCAGAACATCCCAATGTAGTATTAAATTCATCCTATGTTTGTGTAGAATGTAATTTTCTTACCAAAAGATACGATGCTCTCTCAGAACATAATTTGAAGTACCACCCTGGAGAGGAGAATTTTAAATTGACCATGGTGAAACGTAATAATCAGACAATCTTTGAACAAACAGTGAATGATCTCACTTTTGATGGGAGTTTTGTTAGAGAAGAAAACACCGAGCAGGCTGACCCTTCGGAGGCCCCCTCCTCGGCGATCTCCATTAGCAAAACTCCTATTATGAAAATGATGAAAAACAAAACCGAGACTAAACGCATTGCTGTTTTCCACAGTGTGGTCGATGACATTCCTGGAGAAGAGAAGGGAAAGGAAAATGAGCCAAACTCTGAAGAAGTAGAAAACCCACCGCCGGCAGTTTCTGAGTCCAAAGTGAGCCGCTCGGCTGTTTGCAGCACAGCCGATGTAGCTAGTACAGTTGTGACCCCAGTGATTCAGCCTGGGGTGGCACAGGTTATAACAGCTGTTACAGCTCCGCAGAACTCAAATCTGATCCCCAAAGTCCTGATACCTGTAAACAGCATTCCAACCTATAATACTGCATTGGACAACAATCCTCTTTTGCTCAACACCTATAACAAATTCCCATATCCAACCATGTCGGAGATCACTGTTCTTTCCACTCAGGCTAAGTACACAGAGGAACAGATTAAAATCTGGTTTTCTGCCCAACGTCTGAAACATGGTGTGAGCTGGACGCCAGAGGAAGTGGAGGAAGCAAGGAGGAAACAATTTAATGGCACGGTGCATACCGTGCCGCAGACAATTACCGTTATTCCAGCTCACATTTCCGCTGCCAGCAATGGTTTACCTTCAATTTTACAGACGTGCCAAATAGTTGGTCAGCCGGGACTCGTTCTCACTCAAGTCGCAGGTGCAAATACGTTACCTGTCACAGCCCCAATAGCTTTGACTGTAGCAGGAGTCCCAAACCAAACCCAGTTACAGAAGAGTCAGATTCACGCTGCTCAGCCTATTGCAGAAACCAAACAAGTCGCTGCCGTTCCGGCCCCTCATCCTATCAAAAATGAAACTGCACTAATGAATCCCGATTCCTTTGGCATGCGAGCAAAAAAAACAAAGGAGCAACTGGCAGAATTGAAGGTCAGCTACCTTAAAAATCAGTTTCCTCAGGACTCAGAAATTAGTAGACTTATGAAAATAACAGGCCTGACGAAGGGAGAGATCAAAAAGTGGTTCAGCGATACACGCTACAATCAGAGAAACTCAAAGAATAACCATGGGATTCATCTCAACAGTGACTCAAGTGCCACCATCGTTATTGATTCAAGTGATGAAACGAATGAGTCCCCAACAGGAGTTGCTCCACAGAACAAGTCATCGTGGAGTGCATTTCCTGACTTCACCCCACAGAAATTCAAGGAGAAGACTGCTGAGCAGTTGCAAGTCCTCCAAGCAAGTTTTCTTAATAATCCCATCCTTACTGATGAAGAGATGAATAGGTTAAGGGCCCAAACCAAACTTACCAGGAGAGAGATTGATGCCTGGTTTACAGAAAGAAGAAAATGTAATGTCTTAAAGGAGGAGGGAGCTGAGGTGAATGAGAGCAATGCCAGCAGCTCAAAAGAAGAGGCTGGAGAGACATCTGTGGGAGATGGAGCAGCAGGATCAAAATCCGGAGGCTCTGCTTCAAGCAAAATAGGCAAAAAGTCACCAGAGCAGTTACACATACTTAAGAGTTCCTTTGTCCGTACTCAGTGGCCATCTCCACAAGAATACAACAAGCTGGCAGAAGAAACAGGGCTCCCAAGGTCAGAAATTGTGAGTTGGTTTGGAGATACTCGCTATGCCTGGAAAAATGGGGGGTTGAAGTGGTATTATTATTACCAGAGTGCCAATGCGAGCAGTCTGAATGGCCAAGGCTTTGCAAGGAAGAGAGGGAGAGGAAGACCAAAGGGGAGGGGAAGAGGAAGGCCTCGAGGGAGGCCTCGGGGAAGCAAGAGGTTAAATTGCTGGGACCGAGGTGTGTCTGTCATAAAATTCAAAACTGGAACAGCAATCCTGAAGGACTACTATATGAAGCACAAATTCCTTAATGAGCAAGACCTTGATGAACTTGTAGCTAAATCTCACATGGGGTATGAGCAGGTCAGAGAGTGGTTTGCAGAAAGGCAGAGAAGATTAGAACTCGGAATAGAACTGTTTGAGGAGAACGAGGAAGAAGATGAAACGCTGGAGGATCAGGAGGATGAAGAGGAAACAGATGATAGTGATACTTGGGAACCCCCACGACATGTTAAGCGTAAACTTTCAAAATCAGATTGACGTGCAGTTTGGAATCTGGGAACCAAAAACCCATGAATTCGGTTTGATGTTACGGTGAAGAGCCAAACGATTTTTCACGGCCTTCAGCTTCTGCAAGCACCTGCTTAGCATCTTCCTTGCACCTGAAGGAACATGGGCAAGATGCTGTCTGCGCAGGCAACAGGTATTTGCTTCCTTGCTAGCAGAGATGGACGTCCTCGGGCCTGGCTGAGCGTGTGGGGTTATGAATCAGCGCCAGTTCAACTCCTCCTCTTCCACGTGACCAATGGGAAGGTTCATCATTCACATGACTGCTTCTCAGTATTTAATTGCCTTATGTTATTTAATTCCAAAAAACAAACAAACCACAGACGTTTTTTTGATGTTGTAGGAGAACGTTACCTGCTCGCAAAGGAGGAAAATGCAAAAACCTAAGATGTCTTTTTGCAAACATCACTTCACCTGAAAGGTTTCAAGGCCTGGGTTTATTTCTTATGGAAAGAAATCGAATCAAAAGAGAAGGGGAAAAGTGTGACAAAGGAATCAGTGAACATAGGGGTGAGGATTGCTTGGTTTATGAAAATGAGGTGATATTGGCACCTTTTGCGTATCCTCAGAGTGTTTTGGGTTTACAGAACTTGTGTTGAAATGTTTCTTGCTGATAATTATGAGCTAACTGAATGAGTTTAATGCTAGAAGATGCTTTTCATTAAATTTAATCAGTGTATCTTATATCAATTTAATTTAAATGCCTGGCAGACTTGATGCAGTTGATAGTAACGTTCATTTTTAGCTTGTGCATTCTTTACTTTTTTGGAAAATGGTTAGAAATGGTGTCTGTTTCTAATGAACATGAATAATTTCTTGAAATCTTACACTGTATTTTAAGGTAAACATGAGGTGGAAACTGCCTAAAAGTCATTCAGCATTGCTTAGGGTTTTGTTTGAATACACAGATACAGAGATGAAAAGTGTCTTCAGGTGCTAGTAAGAAAGGTTTTCAAGTACGCAGTGGCAATGGCTTGCTTTTTAATTTTCAAACAAAATGAAGTTATATGCCTTTTAGGTGCTTAAAAATGATAAACAAACCAGTGTTTAGCTGTTTGATAGCGCTAACTCAGTTGAATGTTTTGTGTGCAAGTTTAGCCTAAAATTCATCCTATTGAATTGAGCTCACCAGTATGCTAGCTGTTCTTCAGGCTGATGGGTGAACACTCATTTGTAGAGGTGGTTTCATCTACCTGAACTGAACTGCAGAAGTAGTCTAATCTGATAGGGAACTCCTGCATCTCAAGTTTAGTGTTTATGTGTGTATACAGTATGGCTTTTTATATGTATATATATCTATATATGTATATAAAAAGCCATTTGATCTCAAGCAATGAAGCAGTAGCATAACCAACTTAAAAATAACGGGCCAAATTCATGAAAGCCAGGTTGTGCAGGTATCTGACATCATAGAAAACTGGTATTCCAAGAAGAGTAGTTTGTGTTCTGGATACTGTCAGTCTGTATTTTTTAGTGGTAAGCTATATTTAGATGACAAAAATGGATGATGAGTTGGAGCTGCTGTCACCAGCGTTGTCTGCTTTACATGGGCACTAACAGGAACTGTCTTAGCAACCTCTCTTTACACCTCTGCCAACATCTTCTGTGCAAGCATTTGCATCTGTTGACCTACAAGAGAGGGATTAGCGTGGAGAAAATGTGCCCTGATACTTCCACGTCTCCAGTAATTACTCTTTCTTCCTTACTGTGATAACTGACTGTCCAAAGACCGAGGAAATGCTTTCAGTGATGATTTTCCAAAGCAGAGGAGTTAATGTTAGATTTGTTTCTCGTGTCAGATTGTGAGTGAAACCTGGGTGAAAAAAAAGAAAGGGAATAATGTCTGACAGAAAAAAAAAAGCATAGTTAACCTACATGAGTCACCTTCCTCCCTGGACACTTGTAGCTGCCTTTCTGCTCTGTGATTGAATGGGCTGCCTGAATTGCAAGACGGTGTTCCACTTGAAAGCCTTTTTCTGACCTTCTGAGATTGCTAGAAATACTGATGTGTGTGACACAGTTTTTTGGTTATCAAACTGTTTCCTGGCATCCAAGACTCGGGTCAGTGAAACCAAGGCACAGAACAGGCAGCAGCGTGATGCCTTTATCTCTTGATGTTCATCACGGTGAGGACTAGCCTAGAATCCCTCAGCTCCACTGTAGGGTGGGAGAGAAGCAGAACTCTGTTGGCAGTGTTTCTCTGGAGTGCTGTGACTCTGGGTGCAAGGTCATGTAAGAGAGATCAGGATCTGGGCTTTCCAGCATGGGCTGCTACAGGTGGTTGGGAAGCAGGGAAAGAGCTGGTGTTGTTAAATCTATGAAAAACTTAAGGCAAATCCTTAAACTTCTTGAGAATGTGCTTTTAGCAAGCAAAATCTGGAGTTGCCTTAAATCTTAAGGACAAGCCAGAATTGATTTTCTTTCCCCCAAAAAACACTCAAGAAACCTGTCTAATCTCCACTTTTGTCAGCAGAGACTTATGTAGGTTATCATTACATTGAACCTTCTTTAGAAGATGGGAAAAATAAGGATCCAAGTTAATGATGTGATTAAACTGGGAAATCTTCCATTTTGGCAGTGTTCTGTTAAATCACACTCAGCTATAATAGTAGGCCTCAGCACATCTGATCTGAAAAATGCAGGAAGAGGAAATGCATTGTTTATCAGACTAAATATAGTTGGACTGGATGTCTTCTTTCCGTAAAATGGTCAGAGAGGATGGCTGTTGTGTACTGATCTGGATTTTCAAATGCTGTAAAAATTATAGTTCCTTGTATTCCAGTGGTTTCAACAGTATTTGCAGCCTATTGAGACCCCACTGCAAAATACAGATCTGAATTAAAGGAGCTTTGGGTTGGATAATGAGAAATGCGGGTTACCCGTATTTTCTCTGGGCTAGATGGACATTGTAGACGTTTCAGTTGTGCCAAGGATGAGAAGAATCTGGGTGAGTTCAGACTTAAAAACATCAGTTGTATGCACTTACTGTT
Organism: Odontophorus gujanensis; assembly: GCA_013399175.1. Lineage (NCBI taxonomy): Eukaryota > Metazoa > Chordata > Aves > Galliformes > Odontophoridae > Odontophorus > Odontophorus gujanensis. Next base: position 1,266,294 of record VXAB01002531.1, on the reverse strand, counting down.
GCTTATAATCTGTTTTGTTTGAAAAGAACAGTCCATTAATTACCAGTTTATTTCATGTTTACAGCATGTATGTATTTGCACTGTGTACTGTGGGAGAGAGGGAAACACCTTCCAGAGGCCTCCTGCATCTGAAATGATGAGAAAAGCACTGGAAAGAGCTGTCAGCGAGCTGGTGGCTGGCAGGACGGACTGCTTTGTCTGTAACTTGTGGTCGTGGCTGGTTGGAGCTCAAAACTGCTGGTAACTGTGGTCAGTCTGGATTCATCTCATCACATCTTCGGCTGCTGTGCTCCTTACCGTGGTGCCCCAAGCGTACTGCATAGTCATAGAAATAGGAATTGTTGAGGGGATACAGCACATCCTCATTCTTTTCCTGAATTGACACGAGCATCATTTCTTCTGGGGATAAAGCTGAACTTTCATCTGCTGTCTCTGCCAAGAGTACCTGATGTTACAGAGTGATGCTAGTCAGTTAGTACTGTCCCTGGAATTCAGTTAACTGAGGATGAAGGTGATCCTTTGCTAGAATTGAGAGGGAGAATGGCTAAAAGCAAGCAAGCAAGCAGTGTCACAACTGGTGAGCCATTCGGTGTCTCTTATGGTGCTTCACAACATATTCTGCTCTTGCTTCTGAGTACAATGGAAAGCACAGTTCTGTCCAAGGAGTGCTGAGTTCCCAGTGTCAACCTCTTAATAACCCCAAGATTGGCGTGATTTGTAAAAAAAAAGTCGGTTACTCCCCCTCGCTATGAGTGAACCGAGGGAGTGCTTGTATGGTGTGCAAAGGGAGAATGCAGAATCTTGAAGAGACTGCCCGTTGCTTGCCCTGCAGAAATCACCTCCCTAGAACTTGATGAGCAAAACAAATGTTACTCTTGCTGTTCTGACAGAACAAGTGTTGCAGCCTCTCCTGTTTAGCATGAAGAAATCTTTGCTTTGATTTGAAAGCGAAAGAAAGACATCTAGCACCTCGTGATTAGGATTTACTGGATTATCTCTAATACACCTTAGTAAATTGGGCCATTTCATTTTTCAGCTTTGCCCAGTAGTGGTTTTAAAACTTCTTTCTTTCCCACACCGTTATATGCAGCGTTGTTTCTATCTGTAACTTTGATCCACAGGAAGGAAAGTCATGCAGAATCCACACGCAGCATGAAATAATTTTTCTAATGCATGATTTGCTGACTTCGGGCAAAAGCCTGTTTTCTTCCTGCTCACCAAGGAACTGAGGCAGGCAAATACACTCCCTTTTTCTGCACAGCAGAGAAAGGATTTCTGAAGCCCATGCAAAGCAATTCACAGTGCTGTGCAGTCCCAAAGGCCAAAAAGCCCCAGCATGCAGACATTATCCTCCTCCTCCTCCATTTTCCTCTGAAATGAGAGCACAGCAGTAACTCTGACAACTGGTCTCTGGCTGCTGAGTAATAAGCTGTAGTTTAAGGTCAGGAGTATTTTCCCTTTTGCACTTAATGGAGTACTGTGTATTCAAATTGGATCTCAAATGTTTGCTTCTGTAGATATGATGGTCCCAATTTGCGTCCTCCACCACCTCCTCCTCTCTGTCTATATTCATATCTCCCAAGGAGAGAAGATCATTGTTAAGATTCTGTAGTATTAAATATCCCTGCCCTTACCTGAGTACACACAAATGTAGAGCGCAGTGAAATATAGTTGCTTTCTTTGATTTAATTTATTATTTATTGGAAGATAATGTTGCCTGCATTTAGTAGTAATGAAAAGCTAGCATTGATGGGAGAACAGTAAAACTGTTGAGAGGTATTCACAGTGCCTGGGATGGTCATGTAAGTGAGTTACAGATGGGAAGGGCAAGCGCAGGGCTCAGCTCCCTACCCTGAGCAGTGCTGCATTACGCTTGCGTTCTCCATCAGGCTTTTGATATCCTGGGGATGAGTAGGTTTGGTACGTGGCATGACACAAACTTGTTGGGTCAAGTGGCTTAAAGTTTGTGATGTATTAAAATGAGGTAGGAAATGAAAGCTGTAGTGGAAGGTGAACATTTCAATAACTACTTGTGCATGCTCAATAGCTTGAATTTCTGTATTGTTATCTCTCTTTTGAAAAGGGAGATTTTGAAGCACAGGCACAGGTTAGAGACAGTATTTTCAAGTTTTACAGTCTGAGCTTTAGGGTTTTTTTCCTTCTGCGGTGAAGAGCGTCTGCATTTTTTCAGTGGATACTCATTTAAAAAACGGTGTAACGCAGTGTTTTAAAATGCTGAGTGGTAACTGAGGATCCCATAGCACTTTTCATGAATTAAGCTGGGATTCGTCTGATTATATGTCCATGTGTGCACTTGAGCAAGACGCTGCAGTAACTGATCAGTATAGCCGAGGAGTGCACGTCAGCAGCTCATCCTGACTGCCTGCGGGCATCAGATGAACTGTGCCCTCAACTCACTGAGTGTTCCAAGTGGCTCACAGACGCTTGAGTTAGAGCCATCGGCAGTTATGTGAGATGCATCCTCACCTTGGAGCATGGCTGGCGGCACTGGGCCTCGTGTCCTGTTAGGCTTTCCTTGTCCTCTGCTCCCCACCAGGCACTCGCTGGGAGGTGTGAGGCCTTGGTTTGGTTTTGGTTGTTACTCTAGAGCAGGTGGCAGTGGTGGTGGATGAAGTAATTGATCCTCGGTTATACAGCTGTGGCATAAATACAGTCCGGGGGTTTTCTGAAGTTTTTTAGAGAGAACGTCACTGCGTGAACACTGGATTATGTGTATCTTAAAATGTGTTACAACACGTAAGATTCGCGTGTCCACTAAGCAAAGCATTTCCTGACACTTATTCAGTGCTAGATATCGATGATGAAACTCGCTGTAAAGAATGTGCCGGAATGATGGAAGATTCAGGTTGTCTTCATTTGTGATACCAAACAACCAACCACAGGAGCTCCGCTGCAGTTTTGAAATGTTCCCCATGCCTCCAGTTCCAGCTTGCAGAAGCATTTCCAATTTTGCGTAGTTGGTTATCTGCATGTATGCTTACAGTTTGTACAGAAATGCACTAAAAATGAGTTGCCCGACCCGGGAAGGCTTTATATTGTATAGAAAATGTGGCACTAGGTACTGCTCTTCATGTGCACAGGAGAGTTAACAGGTGTCAGTCTCGTTTACAGAAATGATGGAGCTTTGCAATTTTCTATGATACATTGCAATATATTTAAATGTCCTGTTTGACATGTGAAATGAAATTAAGTTAATGCATTGTTACGTATTTGAATATGAGGAAGACGATTCACTAACGACCAGCAAGGTTTTTAGAAGGTGTCCAGTATGTAGCAGTCTGTGTGATCTGTCTGGTGTATGTGATGTTGTTAAAGGAAGCAACACTATGATTATCGTTTAGAATTAAGAGTTTCTTATGAGTGATGCAATAGCTTACAGTGTCTTTCCTTTGTAGCTGCCCAGTGTGGTGAAGGGGAAGCAAATCTTGTTCAAGATAACTGGTTAACTGTGAATGGGCCTAATCTTTCGTGAAAACCAAGAAAATATTTGGACACACACAGGACTTGAATACTCAAAAGGATTGGAACTTAGTGTTGTGCCAAAGTTAAACTACTGCAGTTGGCAGAAGTTCTGCACTGTAAATAGAAGACTGATTGAAAGACAGCTTGTAAAAAAGAAAAAACAACAAAAAAAAAGATCAAATTTTAATACATTTTTATTCTGATACATGACAGAAACATTCTGTTTTAGACCTTTTTGGAAGAGGCTTCAGTGACCACTAGATTTTGTCCTCTTATATTTTGTTTGGCTTAATACTATATGTTCTAGTAAGATGGGCTTTATCGCCTGTGTTCTTTGATATGTGATTAAGCTTATAGCTTTGAGTGACCAAACATTTTACAGAGTAAAAGTTCTTAGAAACAGTATAACGTAACTGATATTTCTGTGTCTTATTTATCAGGCTCTGCACAAACTTGGAAAGTTGTGCTGGACTTGTACAACTTACACATGGGAACGCAGCACACTGCTTGGTGTTACAAACCGAAGCCTCTGGGGCACTACGGATTGTGTCTTCGGATTTATTTTTGTTATTTTTTCGAGGCAAAGAGATGAATGGATGCTGCTGTAAAATATTTGTAATATTACCATTATTGCTTTCTGTAGCAATTACTGCTTTCATTTCATCAGATAAAGAAAATAAATCAGAGGTAGAAAAATCCCAAGCGGAGCTGGTAGAAGAAAGGATCACGTGGGAACTTCTGAAAATAAACTTTGTACCAAAAAATTTGAAAACAGAAATAATGGAATAAATGTCTCCTTACTGACTGTGTGCTTTCCTAAAAGGATGTGCAGGCTTTCCTAAAAGGATGTGCAGAAACCGACACAGCGGTGCTTGCATGACAGTGTTGCGAACTTCTGAAGCGTTGTTCTTCCCTTTCCACAAACATGAATGTCACCGATGCCTCGGGTGCACTGGCTTTGGGGAAGTGGCCTGGCTGAGCTCAGGCCTCAGGGCAGGCAGCACAGCAGCTCAGTGCTGACTGCTCTGCTGCGTCAGCATGGCTGCGCGCATCACTGCTCATGAAGGAGGTCGCTCTTTATGGTCATGCAGCAAGCACTTGGAGTTGGAGGAGCAGGGGCAAGCAGGAACCACCTCCCTGCTGGAGTCTCTTTCAGTTGGATGTCACACTTTGTGACTTCAGGGCCAGTTTAAAAATGTGTGTTTTCCTCCAAGGAGATCGGGTCTGTTAGCTCTGCACCCCGCTGTCTGCCTGCAGGGCGACTCCCTTGGAGGCAGCAGTGCTGCCTTCCCTCTCCCGGCCCTGCTGCGGGGTGCCCTGCCCGAGGCCTGGCGCTCGCTGGAGGAGCTGGCCCCGTGCCTCCAGCCCAATCCCTGTGTGAGAAAAAGGGGAAGTGGACAGAACCATTCCCATGCTGTAGCGTGGGTCAGCCCCGAAAAATCCCAGCCCCAACTGAAGCAGTGAGCTGTGCGCAGGGCTGGAGGCGAGCGCCTGCCGTTGGAACAGCTTGGTGCTTGGCCAAATGGTTTACTCAGTTCAGTGAAAAAATCAGGAGGGGAAATAAAGAATGTCTGTTCTAGATTCCATCAGCTAAAGAGAGAGCTACGAAAAAGCTTTGGGCTGTGTTTCTTTAAACAGTTACCTTTTTGTTTACGGTGCTGTCAGTGACTCCAAAACGCTGCGGCTCAGTCCATATTTTGACAGAAGAGCAGCTGGCCCCATGGCTTGCTTCTCCTCTCCCAGCATTCTCTTCCCAGCCCCTTCCATCCTCCAGTTGTTCTCAAAACAAACTGCTATTTTTAATAATTTGAATAGCATTTTGTGCAACACTTTGGTTTTCTCTCTGCACCAGAAAGTCCCATTCTGGAGTGATGTTAAATTGCTCACCGTGGAGTTTGTTTTGCTTTGAAACACTGCTGCTGGTGGTCTTCAGGCTGTTTGACAGTGTTTGCCAACATTTTTGGTTGTCAAATGTCTTGTTGCGCATTGAATATACGTGTTTCTACTGCGATAGAGTTGAACTGTCGGTGCTGTGGCTAATTCCTTCCCTGTCTGTGTTTCCTTTCAGCCTCAGATAAAATATCTTTGGTAGAAGAAAAAAAAAGATAGGAAAAGGGAGAGCAGCTTGTTGTTTCATCTGGCCGATGTGGGTGAAGCTCAAGGTTGGTGTTGTGATTTTTGCTAAGCCGAAATTAAAACCAAACAGGAAAAAGTGTAATTGCAGCAAAGTCCGTCTTAAGGGACTAACCTGAAAGTGGCCCTACAAAATAACCTCTGGCAGTAGCACATTCTGAATCAAAAGAGGCAGTGCAGATATTAATGTTAACTGCTCTCAGACCTTCAGTTGCTCCTCAGCAGTGCCCAGTGCCTCCGGGTGAAGTCCATGTGCAAGCATTTCTGCACAGGCATTGCCCCCAGCACGCACGAAGCACAGGGATGGAGTCTCACTGATGCTGTGTGACGGAAATGTTTGGGCATTTTTCTTAGCAACGCCACAAAGGCAGAAACTGCAGCACCGGTGTATGTTGTGCAGTGTTATTTGCCCCAGATTCCTTTCACTTCCAGTAATTTGAGGAAGGATGTAATAGTGAGCAAAGTCCGTTCTCGATTTCTGCGTTTTGTTTGCATATGCTCATTTAGCAGTGCTTTCCCTCTGCTTTGCCTTGTGATTTCTGCAGGCATCGATACTTAGACAAGGCAAGTATGAAGCAACATGAGCTGAATTTAATAGCAGTTTCCACTTGGTGCTTTCCAGCTGTGCGGAAGCAGCATGGGAAACAAGGCATTGGAGAATTGAAGAAAGCCAGATGGGTTGTTTCCATGTGCAGGCAGTTACCCCTCCATGTGTACAAGGAGACTGGGACTGGAGAAGCCCACAAGCCACTTGAGGGCAGTCCTGAAGCGCTGGATCTGTGTATTTGATGTAGCTTTTTTCTTCTTTTTTTCTTTCCCCTCCCCCCCAGTTCTGTAGATTGGTTTCTCAGTTCCTGCAGGACAGCAGTATTGTAGGATGTCAGTGTAGTTGAATGGATGCTGTACAGCAGAGGTGTGCAGCAGCCAGATACGGATGCTTCGGTGATGTCCTGCAGGAGATGCAACCCAGCACTGTTCAGTCCTGCCCAGCCTCAAGGACTTCGTAGCTGCAGTGTTTTAGCGGAGAGGTAATGCCTTGGTCTCCACGGCCTGGTTTAATCATAAGTTGCAATTAAACAACAAGCATAACTGTCACTGGGGGAAGTTAATGAGTTTTCAGAGGCAAACTGATAAAACTGGAAAAAAAGAAAAGGCACAGAAGGAGGCATACACATCCCTCTGCAAGTCCAGGGTTTGGTGCAGTTAGAAGAGCAGGTCGGCCATGACCAGTGTGATGGCTTCTGTGTTGAGTCTGTATCCGCCGGCTGTCAGATCCTTAATGCAAAGTGGTCCATCCATGTGACTCCTGCCAGCTCAGGCAGCGTGTGGGCCTGCAAGGGAGGATCACTCCTCTAAGACTCTCTTAGGCATCTGATCACCTTTCTTTCCAAAAAGCTTTATTCCTGTTTTCAGCAACATTCTGGTCCAACCCAAGGGCGTGCTCGTTCTGCTCAGCATTCGTCTTACAAGATACAAAATAGTTGCAAAGCCCATTAATAGCTGAACACATCTGTGCTTAGTGCACCCTTTTGGCAATAACAACTTTATTGGGTTTTGTGAGGCCTGAGGGGGGAGGATTATGACCTAGTTCATATGGCTTACTGGCAGTTTGGAAGGCTGTGCTGTTAGGATAGGAGGTAGATCAGGCAAATGAACTGGCTTTGGGGGTTGCATCCTCTCTTATCTGTCTCAAGATAAGGGGAATCTTGTGCTATCTGTTAACAAGCAGCTCTTATTTTTTTTGTTTCTGTGATGCGCAGCCCTTCATCTCCACACTCATTCTGGTTCTGTGTTTGTAGAACTGTGAGCTGGCTCGATGACTTACACAGAAGAGCAGTGCCATGGGCTGCTGGCCTCTGCACTTCTCCTCGTGCTGCTCCAGGTTTTAATATTCTGTCCTCTTGCTGACAGTGAGGGTATAGAGTGTCGGGGCACTTTTTAGGGTGAGGAACCATTTCACCTCCCTCACTTGCCTTTACTCAGTGCTCGCTTTACCTTCTTCTAGGACAGGTCTAGATTTAGCAAATGAAGCATTGCCACATTCAGCTGGTTTATCAGGCAGCTTGAGATAGATGGAGGTTCATCCAGATTCGACCACCGCTTCTTTAAAAATATGCTGAGTTTGAGACGAGTATTGTTTTTCTCTGGGAAAACTTATCACCCCAGCTCACCAGAGCTTTAACCGCAGTTCTGCTTGTTCAATCCCTTTTCCTTGTCTCTCTTCGTTTGCAACAGAGATAGCCTCTGTATGCCCTCAGCCATGACACATTGTTTGTGTTACCCTCCTGTGCCAGTCATGGACAATATCCCCTTATGTTTGGCACCACACGAAGAGAATGAAAGATGGTTTCTGCTGTAGAGATCTTGCAATCTCAATAAAAGGCAAGAGACAATAAGTACAGGGAGAAAAGGACACACCAAGACAATGTCAGCAAATAAAGAGCTTCTTTTCATGAACGTGTTTAGAGAAGAGCCAATGTTATGACTGTCAGAAAAGAAAAGTAATCTTTCCCCCAAGGTATGAATATTTCACAATGTCTGGAAGAACCCACTTGATGACTCAGGAACCACCCATCTTTGAGGAACACTGCCTGTGGGCCTGACTGCTCTCTTCACTGCAGGCAGCACGCTTGCTTTGAGGAGAGAATGAGTCTCTCTCACTTCCTTCCAAGGGCAGCTCCTTTCCAGTATGCTTTATTAAAGCTATAAACGATGTCAGAGCTGCATTATTCCTTAGCCGACGTGTGTGGGTAGTGCCTACCAAAATAGGGCCCTCGTTACCAGCTGGGGTTTCTTGTTTCCACTGTGTGTGCTTGATGGTCTCTTGAAACCTCTGTGGTGCATGTTCTCCTCCTGGAACAAGAGTGTCCGGGCTGTGGTGAAGACCCATAGAGCCTATCACAGTACAAACAAGAACATCAGGAATTAAATAAGCACTGGGGAGGGGGGGAATTCTTTTGAATCAGTTTTGCCTCAGAGTAGATGCTGAGGGGCTGAAGAAAGTTTGTCAGGATTCAGACAAGCTCCGGCTGCCATGTTGTGTTTTCTTTTCCTGGCTGGAAGGCTCAGGCCCTACGGCAGCAGAATGAATTCCTGCCTGTCCTTTGAGATGCCTTTACTGTTCAGGCTTCCTCTGGGCTCACCCTCATGGCAAGGTGAAGCACACGAGCTTGCCACCTTGGTTCCACTGGTCTGGTTTTCATACACGGAGCTGGTGCTTTGGGGTAGTAGTGCAGCATGACCTCAGCTGCCTTCAGAAGATTCATCTCTGGCTTCTTTCTATCCCTGAAGCTGCCTACACACAGCAGCTGCAGCAGCACAGGCTCCCATAGGGCTCGTGTATCTCTGAGCCCCCTCAAAGCTGCTTCTTCCAGAGCTGCTGTTTTCTTCTGCATGAAGCCAAGGCTAACAGCACCATGGCAAATCATGCCACGCAAACTCAGGAAAACGGCTTTACTTAAGTAAAGTGGGAATTTGTATTCTGGCAGCTATACTGATGACTTGGGGCTTGCAGGAGAAATTGAGCAAATCTCCAGTGCTGACAAGGCAAAGGAATTTCTTACAGTTGCACTTTTTTATATCTGTAACTAATAGGCGAAGAGCCTTGTAAATGTCTGAGGGGAGGTGGGGGAAGGGGAGAGCCAGGGAAGGAAGAAAGAAGAAAAAGCAGTGTTGCGCTGTGACTTATGACTCAAACCATGCAGTCAGCTGCTAGGCCCCCTGCGTGGTGCTCAGGAATTGCTTCTCTCCTATCGCTGATTCACCAGACAAAGGCATTCTCTGCATTGCAACACAGAGCCTTTGTAGACCACGTTGGTATCCTCACAGGCAGCAATGGCTGAAACCCCAAGCCCCGGAGGACTCCACAATCCAAGCTGGCAGCCAACGGGCCGCTCTTGGATTTGCCCCTGGGAATGCCTTGCAGTTTGTGTTCTGCTTTGTGCTGGGGCCACATTTCACTTTGATTACTCATGATTCTTTTTTTCCATTTCTCTTCATTTTGTTCTTGGTCGCCGTGCTGAGTTTCAGTGCTGTACTCAGACTGGTGTGTTGCAGCACAACCGGCAGTCCTGGAGGAGCAGGAATGTGCGTGTCCGGTTTATGTGAGGAGAAGAGCAGATGCTCTTAAGTGTTCAGACACCAGAGCTAACAACTGCGGATTTGTTCCTGTGTGCTCTGCCTGTCCTGCAGGAGCTCAGCACACCAGTCCACATGCAGAGGGAAGGCGGATGGCTTTTGTGTGCACATAACGAGAAGCTCCAGCTGTGCTTGCCTGTGGTGACACTTTAACAAAGCAACCAAAAGCATCATGGAGCAAACTCCCAGTTCTCTCCAGACTCACCTGTTCAGCCAATGTTCCAAGAGGTCTTCTTTGGCATATGTCAGTTTAAAAGCTGAAGAAACCTCAATCTGATCAAATCTACCTGCCAAAGTGTAGTCTCTATCCAGGGCTTTATGCCAGCTGATTGAAGACTCGTGGAATCATTCAGGTTGGAAGAGACCAGTAAGATCATCCCACCCACTGCTTGGCCCATCACCAGCATGCCCACTAAGCCATGTGCCTCATGTTCTGACACTACATCCCATCTCTACTAGAAGGAGACCTTTCAAATGGTCCATATAAGCAGTATGGCCTTAAAAGATATTATGATAGGCGCAGGTTTATCAGCCCATTTTTCAGGTTAAGGAGATGCACATAGAACTTTTCAGCTCACCTTCTCCGAACCTGTACAGTGGTCAGATGGGAGGCACTGGGCCTTCCTTGGAGGCAGGAAATAGTACTGCAGTATGCCTGAAATAGAAAGCACCTTGTGTCTGGCAATGCCACGAGGCAGGGCAGACAGCTGGAATGGCATTCATCTGCAATGGTGTCCGAGCCTTTAAGTCTTGCTGAAGCCCTAGGGTGGGTCTTTGCTCTGTACCCTTTCTCCATAACACAGCAATGCTGGGAGATGTAGGAAATCCTGTCTTCTGAAAGCCTGAGATTTCACAAGTTTCCCATTCTGCTGTGGGGAAGAAATGAAATCAAATGGAAAAGTTACTGAAATACACTTCCATGTACACTGGCATATGCAATGGACCAAGATGCTAAAAGAATAACTCCACAGATACGGAAATAATTTATCTAAGCATGGGAAACTTAGGTTTCAGTGTTTGTTACAGTGTCTTACAAAGTTTACATTAAGTTGCCTGTGGACCAGCATCTTCACCAGAACTGTGGAGAATGCAATGGTCCTGTTCCAAAGGGGAGTGCAAGCTTCACTCTCTTATCTCCTCCATCCCAAAAACACTTTACAAATGCCAGGAATCAGGTGCAATGTGCTGTCCTAAAACACAGGATCCTTTTGCTCTCATTCTGGTCAGAAAAAATGAAAAGGAAGTTGGTTGGAGAATGGCTGGAGGGTTGCAGCCAGAGGGTTGTGGGGAATGGCTCTATGTCCAGGTGGAGGCCAGTGACAAGTGGCACTTGCCAGGGGTTTGTCTTGGTACCAGTGCTCTTTAACATCTTTATCAAAGACACAGGTAATGGGATCGAGTGCAGATGACACCAAGCTGAGTGGTGCAGTTGGTACAACAGAAGGAAGGGATGCCATCCAGGCTCAGCAAGTGGGCCCATGTGAACATACTGAGGTTTGACAAGGACAAGTGCAAGGTGTGGCACTTGGGCTGGGGCAGTCCGATATACATACAGACTAGGAGACGAACTTACTGAGAGCAGCTCTGCTTAGAAAGATTCCAACATTCTGGTGGATGGAAAGCTGGGCATGGGGTGTACATCTTCAGTGGAAAGCTGAGAGCATCCTGGGCTGCAACAACAGAGGGGTGGCAGCAGGGAGAGGGAGGTTACTGTCTCCTACTTGGTCTTTACGCAGCTCTATCTGGAGCGCTGCATTCTGGCCTGGGACCCCAGCACAGGAAAGATGGAGAGCTGTTGGAACAGAGAAGGGCCATGAAGATCATCAGAGGGCTGGAGCACTTCTGCAAAGACAGCCCTTGGTGGGGGCCGTTGGGACTGGGTGACCTTTGCAGCCCCTTCCACACCATTTTATGGCTCTGCGTCGGTCAGACCCCCCGATGACTCTCGGTTTCCACGCGTTACGTAGCACCCAGCAGAGGCTCTCCCGCCCCGCCCTCCTCAACACGGCGCACCGCCTTCCCAAGATGGCGCCCACCGCCCCATCAGCCCAGCGCGCCCCACCGCGCCGCCCGCCGCCATCGGGCCGCTCCCTCACGGCGCTTCCATGGCCGGCAGGGGGCGCGCTGGCGGGAGCCGCTCTGGGAAGGGAATGGAGCCGCCGCTGGGATGGGAGTTCGAGGAGGCCGTGTTCACCCAGAGCAGGGAGCGGGCAACGGGCGGCAGCGCCGGGCCGCCCTACAGCGCCAAGCTCTGCGAGCCCCGGGTGAGGAGGCGGGGCGGGGCTGGGGGAGACCCCGGGAGCGGCTCGGCGTGCGGCGGCTGCGGGGTTATGGATACTTTACACGGGTTTCTTTGTGCCTGCAGTGGTTCTGCGCCGAGACGAGCGGCGGGGAGGACGGCGAAGCATTGACGGCCCATAAGTTCCGGGCTGAGCTGGCCTACAGGGAACGGGAGTTTGAGGTATTGTCGGGGCTTTGCTCAGAGGCGGTGGTTGGAGCTGGCCCCATCCCAGCACCACCACAGAGTGCTCCCTGTGGTGCAGCCCCTGTCACTAACCCCCAGCTGCCCCTCCCCTGACACAGCTCCCTGCAGTTCCCTCGGCCCTGTCGTTGTCACACAGAGCAGAGCTCAGCACTGCCCCTCTGCTCCCTGTGAGGAGCTGCAGCTGCTCCCCTCAGCTTCTCTGCTCTGTGCTGTGCGAACTCAGCTGCTGCCTCACATGCCTTGAGCACCAGACCCTTGACCATCTTCACAGCCCTCCTGTGGATGCTCCGTGCCCTGAACATGCAAGGTCCTGTGGTATAGAAGTCTAGCTTGATGGCACCTTGTTTGCATCAAAACCATCTCATCCACGTGGTTTTCACTCAGCATGATCTGAGCAGGAACCACTGAGCTAGTTAAAACGGTAACAGTTAACCTCGTTTTGGCAAGCTTTCCCAGCCGGATGTCATCTCCTTTCCTCATTGTGAAGCCCACATAAACTGTGCAGCTCAGCAGAAACGGCGTTTTTCACCCAGAGCTGATTCATACCAAAGTTGTACGTCCGAGTGGTTCAGTAGTGGTCAGAGCTGCTGCTGGCGATCATTGAAATCCTGGTCAGACAGAGTTCAGGGTGTGGATTTGTCTGCTCGTGGGGTTAGTGTCGCGTCCCACAAAGGCTGTCGCATCACGGGCTGCTCTTCGCCTTTCTCACAGCTCCCCCTGGCTGTCAGGTTACAGCTGCCTGCAAGAGTGCTGACTTGTGTGTCCTTAGCTGTCCGGCCCCTCTGTTATCTTTGGATGGCTGGTTATACTTCTGAGATGCTTTTGTGTTCCCCATTTAAGTTCCTGCCTGCAGCACTCCTTAACTTCGTTACTTATCAGTGGTGATCTCCTGCTTCTACCATCCTAGTTCCAGGACCCTGTCTTTTGTTCTTCCAGATTTGTTTCCTGGTGAAAATCAACTTCTGTCCATGTTTCTTCTCTCATAGCTTCTTGTTTCAGGCTATAGCTTGCATTGCAGGCTCCCTGGTTTCAAAGCCACCAGGCCAGCATCTGACTGAACTCTTCTTGCCCCACCCGTTGGATGAGTGGATCTGGTTTCGATTCTGCTTTTTAACATTATTCTATCGTCACCTTGTCTGTTCCTGACAGACATTTTCTAGTCTCAAATGAAAGATACTCTGAAAGAATTCACAGAATTGTGCAGAGGGAGAACTGCTGCTGGTTGCTGTGGCTGCTGACCGTCCCGAAAGGAGGTTTGCTCCCTGCTGTGCACTCCGATTCCCTTCCCTGAGGAACCAACACAGATCTGCAGGAGAACAGAGCGTCCATTGCTTCCTGGCTGGCTTCTGACAGCTAATTCATGTTATGCCATTATGCCAGGAGCTATTTAGGGTATATTTCCTAGAGGCTCTTTTTGTTAGAACTGATTGAGTTTGCAAGGAATACCTCAATTTTCATTTTGAGATAGCACTGCTCTTTGGTCTTTTGGTCTGAGCTCTAACACGGAGGGGAAGAAACGAAGATTCCAGTCTTAGCATCACTGAATACTTAATGTAATATATTTAAATGTTAATTGGAGTCTTGGTGAGTGCCCTGAGCATTAAGATACAGCATATTGCTCAGTCTTCTCTTTTTCCTGGGCCCAATTAATATTTAATTATTTCATGCAAATTCAAAAGACCTCACGAGGAATTTATATTCCAGGAACGATGGAGACTCGCTTTCCTTGCGGTCTGCCCCAACCTGCTGCTTATTCAGATGCTCTGAGGGACAGACTTCCTTGTTCACACCTCCTGTTCCTCTCACTGGGGAGTGCATGGGTTTGAAGTGAGGCCTTCCAAATTCAGGACGAGCGCTCTGATCCTTGAATTAGCTGGGATAAACTTATTTCATGTTTGGCCCAGGCCTGTGGGTAAGCTCTTAACAATCCCTTCTGCATCTGGTCTGGTGTGGGGGAGAGGTGGAGAGATGCCATGGGAATCCTTGCAGGGCTGAAGCATTAATTAGGATTGGGGCTGCTCATCGTCGTGCAGGCTGGGGTAGCTCAGAGCTCAGCTCTTGGCCTGGCCGTGCTTTTGTGTGCTGCTGGCAACAGGTGCTAGCTGAGTTGGGATAAATAAAAATTGGTCTTGGGATTGCTTTTAAATGAAAGTCTCTCAGTGCTTTGCTTCTCTTTTCTTTTTTGTTGACATTACCAGAAAGCTCTGTGTGAATACTCAAACTGCTTAGAGCTCTTGCCTCCCAGTAATGTTGCCATGAGGCGGGACGTCCAGGAGGGCCAGGCTCGCTGTTTGTCTCGACTAGGAAGGCACAAGGAAGCTCTGGATATTGCAGAAAGAATGGTAAATCATGTCCTTTGAACATAAAAATATTACCAGTTCTTCTTTTATATTGGCCATTTTCTGCAAAAATAATCTTTGTGTGCTTAATCCTTCAGGATGTTCAGTGCTCCGAGTATTTGGTAAACAGAGGGTAACTGTCACTGCAGATATAATCAGTCTTTAGAAATCAGAACACCCTGTACCACAATGAGTTCCCTGTGCAGGGAGCTGGTAGTCCTGGAAGGGACTAAATATCATGCTCTGCCAGGCAGAATTAATGTAATGTAATAGGAATTATAAGAAAGGGGATAAATGAATGCTTAAATCTTTCCACTATAAAAATGACTGTTCAGTACTTCCTTTTATTTCCGTGTACTTGCTGCCAAACTCCCACCAAGGAGAGTATCTAACCACAAACGGGGCTTTTCCCATAAAAGATCCTTTTTCTTCTTTTTTCAGAGAAACAGTGCTACAAACACAGATCACTTAACGTCTGTCCTCAACCTGCAGTTTGCCATTTATCGGGATCTGGAAAGCATAGAAAAACAGATCGTGTGTCTGCAGCAGCTGATCTGCTTACATCCCTTCAACCCTTGGTACTGGAAGTCACTTGCTGGAGCTTACGTGGACCTTTTGCAGAGCTTGTCTCCGTTATGCATTCCAGAAATGAACCTAAATCGGTCCATGGAGGTTAGCGATGGTAGGTTCAAAATATCAGCTGGAGGAGACATTGATCTCCAGCCTCACAGATCACACTGCCAGAGGGAAGGCCCTGGGCCCAGCCTTGCTGCAGAAACCAAGAGCGAGAGCGCAGCCACCTGCAGCAGCAGCCAAGCTGTGAAAGAAATCTTCTGCACTTCAGACAACCCTGGAAGGAAGGCCGAAGGGAAACACACAGCCCCCGAGTCCTGGGAGCAGGACATGGCGAAGGACATTGGCCTCAAGGCTTGTGCCTCACTTGTTAGAGCAAGGTAACAAAGCATATTCTTAGAATAATGGGAGCTTCCCCCAGTCCAGAGCAATTTTAAGCATGTTATTCCTCAGCTGATTTAAAGGTTTCTTCCAGCATTGATAACACCAGCCTAGGAGCTCCCTCTCTTACTCGAGATATAAAAATGAAGTTTACAAGCATGGTAGCTGTGAGCAGCTGACACTTGGCTGGAAAGACAAAGCCGGTGTCACGTGCTGTTGAGAAGTAAAGCATCTTCACAGTGCAGTGATGGAACACTGGCACAGGCTGCCCTGAAAGGTGGTGGAATCTCCTTCGCTGGAGACGTTCCAGACCCGCCTGGACACCTACCTGTGCAACCTGGGCTAGGGAGCTGCTTTGGTAGGGGAGTTGGACAATGATCTCTAGAGGTCCCTTCCAACCCCTACAATTCTGTAATTGTGATTTTTTACATAATCCCATTGTGCAGTTCAAATAATTATATACCAAAGGGTTTGTCCTCCTCCAAATGCTCCTTTTAGAGCGTGGCTGTTTCCTGCTTTGGTATTAAAGATGCAGCAGTTGAAGTCCCCCAAAGGGAAGGGAGCCCGTCTTCCTTCTGCAAGTGCCACCTGGCTTGTTTGCCTGAAGCCTCATGCTTGAGTGAAAATGTATAATTTTAATAATACACCAATTTGCATAATGGATGAGGTTGAAAAATGAACTGTGACAGCTGAGTGACAGGGCTGCATTAAAGGGCTCTTTCCCTTTATTCCCTCTCTCTAAAATTTCTTGCGCACCACAAAAATCCCCTAAATATAATATTTCAAAGAGATCATTAGGACGTGTTTCTCGTTCAAACAGTCTTGGCTTTTTTTTTCCCCTTGCCTCTCAGTGATGCGTTAGTCACTGAAGGTGCGTAGTGCTGTTTTATGAACTTCTGAACGTGTTTGCAGAGAACCCCTTATAACTGCCCTCTGTGGGCAACATTTGGGAAAAATAAAGGCAGCTTTTATCTGTACTTTGAAAGCATGTGGCTTTATTTGCTGCCTGGGAGAAGTTAACAGATTGAGTACTGGTATCTAATATTGAGCTACATTCTTATTAATATAATTAGTGCTTCTCGCCTCAGTGCTGAACCATACGGCCTGCAGAGGTGGTCACTGCTGCGTGCAGCAATGCACTGCTGTCTCCTGAGGCCTTCATAAGGATGTGGGATACTCGATACACCACAGCTCATGCTGAACTGTGTGATGAGTGTGTGAGGGGAAAAATGGTTGTGTAGAGGCACCAGAGATACCTGGCATCATTTCCTTATTCAGAAGTTCTTCTCTGTGTTTCTTCAGTCATCATATGCACACAGTGTAACCGTAGTAGACCTGTACAAATGTATTCAGTTTTCTCAGCTGGCAGAAGTCAAGAAGAAGAGCTGTTCTAAAGTGTTGTAGTTGGTTTTAGATTTGCTGACTTACTATTTTGCCAGTTGTACCCCTTTTAACTGCTTTTTTTCATTCCAGGCTTTTACTTCAGCTTACTCAGCTGCAACAGTCATCCTTTGCTCTCGAGAATAACATAAAATGTCAGAAAGAAATTGATGACAAGGTGGCACAGTTTGGTTTAAATGAAAACTCCTTGCTGCAGATGACCAAGGTAAGGGAGCGTTCTCTGCGTGTGTTCAGACCCAAGCAGGCAGCCCCACACCAGGTCCTGGCAGGGGTACATGGGCCGACTCACGCTTGCAGGACTGGGTGCCTGATGCTCCCCTGGGCTAATTAACCATGCCAGGAAGCAAGGTACATTAGCCAGTGGCGATGTCCTGGTGCTGCATTATCTGGGGCTGACAGTGACAGCTGCGTCGCGCTGGTTTGTGTCATGCAGGTGTATCTGTTCTGCTGAAATTCTCCTTACAGGAATGCTCACGGTTGTTAGGGTTCTTGCTGGACTCGTATTTGCAGATGCATCATTGCTGTGCATTTCCCGGGAAGCAGGTTTTATCTCAGAGCGAATCACAAGTATGAAATGCAAGTGGAGATGTCACTGAGGGCCACTGGACAAGTTTTCAGAAAAACATTGTTTCTTTGTTCTGTTTGATGTACTGGGTTCGAACTTAGAAGAACCACAAAGGAGAAGAGTAGTACTGTATTTTCAGTTAACAAAAGCTAAATCCTTGCCGAATTGGCCATTGATGCTGTGGGCTTTCATCCATGAGAGAGCAGCAGCCTGCAGACTACCCCAGGTTTCCAAAGGGCTGCTGACAGGGAGCTGCTTTCCTTGCTTGTCCTTACGTCCTTCACCTCGATGGGAGATCACTGTTGGTGCTCTCGGAAGTTGGGTGCAGAATGCAGAACTGGCAGTGGGGCTTCTGCTGCTATACAAAGAGCAAAACCCCACGTTCAGTTGTACCAGAAGTTGGGAGGGGCTGTGCAGCTGTGAAGTTCAGGCTCTCAGTTTCCCATATTCATGACAGAGTGGGACAGGCAGATGACTTGGTTGTGATTTGGAAGCACCTTCAAGGTGGCATATGGTTCTTGTGCCAACAGCTGTTCTGTTATTAACGCCGCATTATTCGTTCCCTGTTGTTGTTCTTCCTCTGTTCACAGGTTATGGGAGCAGATCTCGTACCAGAGAAACTAAAAGAGGAATTTCAGGGCGAGGTGAAATGCATGGGCTCTTCAGCACTGTCGGCATTGGTAACTACATCGGCCTCAGAATTTGAAATCAAATGGTTCGATATTCTCCGACATGATTTATGCCACTTGGACAGGCAGTTCTCTTCAGATGTACACCTCCCACCTTTGGCAATGTAGGGCTGTTGTACTTATTGTCCTGGCTTCAAAGGATTATGGAATGATGCATTCAGAAAGTTCATCATCTTGTCTTTTTTAGCTTTTCTTATAGTGTGTATTTCAAGAAAGTAAATCTCTGCATTGGAAGTCATAGCGTCTCAGAGCTTTTTTTCATTCACTGATTCATTTGTATTCAAAATGATAAGAGATCCAGTACAAAATGGAGTTTTCAAGGGTAGCTGACCACCATAAACCTTGCAGTGTTCTTGAAGCACAGTGATTTTTTGGGGTCTGTGATGCTGCAGGAATGCAGCTCTTCCTTCTTGATGTCCACTTTGAAAACGTCATGGTTTCAACCTCTGTGTCGTTGCACGCGGAGCCATGGAATTAGCCATATACTTCATGAAACTTCTCAGTATTTCTTGATCAATGGACATTACAGTGATTTACTTTTGAGAGCTGGATGGCTGCATCTTAAACACATCCATGCCGTGAAGTTGTCCTGAAGAATCATTTCATGTTTTCGGGAAAATATCTGAATAGGAAATGTTTAATTCAGAACTGGAAGGAGGATTCCTCTAGGCTGAATGTTTGTGCAGGCACTGAACTCACTACAGCCCGCTCCTCTGCGTGCTTACACGTGGAAAACCAAAACTGTCAGGGTTATTTGTATGTAGTGAAGAGTGTTCAGTCAGAGCTTATCCTTTGTGATACCCTGCCAGGAGGGAAAAACTTCTGCTGTGAAATTGGCAGTGTTGTTCCTGCATTGTACAGATCCTTACCTGTGGTTTTGGTTTGCTTTGTCTTTGTCTGAAGTACTGACTTTATGTGCTTAGGGCTTGCAGGATGCAGCAAATGTCTGCTTCCTTTTGTTTGAAACAATGTACTTCTGATGCAGAAGTGTGTTCTTGCCCCATTTGATCCCATTAAACTGTGATTCTTAAATCCTTACTGGGTTTTGTAAAAATCTGCAGTGTAAAAGTAGGAATATCTCAGATGTAATTGACTTTTCTTTACGTGACCTTTCCTCATGTTCTCTTTGGGTTTCTTTCTGCAGTACTAAGGAGTAGCTCACAATAGAAACGTAGTTCACTGTACATGAACAAACTTTTAGATGCAACTGCAACTTTGAGATGGATTTTAAAGCTTTAAGACGCTTATTAGGAAATCTGTTGCTAACACTTGTGTGGTGTGTCCTCCTGATAGGCTGGCTGTGAAATCTCTCCAGCAAAATGGAATAATGCCTTCAACCATGTCAAATTATCTTTGATAGTTTGGTGACTTAATGTGATTAAACCACATCCTGGTCAGCTTGTTACGAAAGGTGATGGCTTGGCAAAGATACGTGGGTAAGCATTAATTCATCATGCGTTACAGAACATTTATTTTAGTCATGCATGTGTTTGCTAGGTGGAAATTTGTGTGCATATGCGTGAGTGCAGCAGTGCTGGGATGGCAAAGAAGCTCACCTGGCGGGCTGGGATGCACACAGGGCTAACTGCTGTCATCAGGCATCATGCCTGCTTGTTTTCAGTAGCTACCTACAGGCTGTATATTAATCATGATGTTGCCATCAACAATAGAATGCCATACAACAAAGGCACAGTGAATGTGGAAAGCTGAATGCCAAACATGTCAGCAAAAGGAGTTGAGTTACTGGAACAGGGATTCTCCCAGTTTCTTGTTAAACTTACAGTTGTGAGCAGCCCCAAAGGACAGAATCTGCTTTCCCACAGCTCTTCATTAGGTTCTGTAGTTACGATGTTGGAACCCAGCTTTTGTGAGCCCGGGTTTGTGGGGATATTTCATCGCATGATTTGGCACCACTGTTTCCAAGGTGGAAATAGCAGCATGTGAAATGCTTGCCAAGTGTTTTCATTCCGTGACTGAGCTGTCCAAAGCACACAGTGTCATGGCCAATGCCATTTGGGGACCTTAGTGCGTGTGGTTGGTGAACGTGTGGCTGTGTGGCACTGGCAGCACAGCAGTTAACTCCCCGGCACCTGGCAGGGTGCGTGCAAGCAGCACTCCTTAAGAACAGGCACTGCTTTCTCAAATACATCAATAAAGCAAAAGTGTTTTTGACTGCTGCAAAGAAAACAACATGAATGTTGCTCTGAATGCGTTGCATAGTTACTGTTCCAAGTCAGCAGTGTTTATCATGCTGGGCTATGGGATGTTCCTTGGTCCCATTTGTTCTGGCTTTCTCATCTCAGCTACTTCCACTCCTTTTGTGGCCCACTCCTCACTTCGGGCATGCCACCACCAACCCCAGCTTTCTGCTTCTGAGCTCAGGGCATTGTGCTTCCATCTTGTGACTGAATGCCTCAGCATCACTGCAGTGCTCCGCGTGACTCTACATCTGCCTGCAACAGCTTTCTTCGTGCTTTGGCTCTTAGGGTGCTCACGCTATTGGTATTAATATGTGCACCAGTACTCTGCACTGAGTTACACAGCAAATGTAGTGTTGTCAGCTGAGAGTGGGAATCTGTTCATTGTTATCAGGGCTGGGCTTTGTCATTCTGATGCGCACTCCTGATGCAAGCATCTGGGGCAGGACCCTCTGACCCCAGTTCTGATGCCCCTGAAAGGATCAGTGTTTGCAAGCACCGGCTCGTGAAATGTTTTGCTGTTGAGCATTTGAATCCTGCTCCTTGCTTCTGAGGTGAAAGAATGCTGGAGCTAGCAAAGTTGAGCTGCTCTCAGTGCATGGTAGCGGTGTTTGTACAGGCCCTTCCCTCGCAGCAGGCTGACGAGAGGTGTCAGCATCCAGCCCCGACCTTCCTGACGGGTACTTTCTGCAGCTGCCTGCAAGTGCACGTTCCCTTCATCACTGAGCAATCAAACCTGTGGGAGCCTGCAAGCGTTCCTGGCATAACTCCTCACTGAAATGGTAAAGTCCTGATGGTTTTCCAGCAAAACTGAAACTCCATTCGTTTGACATTCGGGTTCAGCTGTCTAAATTAATGCAAGCTGTGTCCCCGATCCGCAGCTGAAATTGGTTCTTAACTCACAACGCTGCTTCGGTGCTATGAGCACATCCCTCACCTACAGACAGTGCAATTCCTCTCAGCTGCGCTCTGGCTTTACGGGAACGGAGTTGGGAACAAAGCAGCAAAGGTGCACATGTGGAGAGAAGATGAAGCGACAAAACGATTCTCAAAGGGATTTTAATGAAAGTCTTCTCTTTTATTTACCATATTTTGTTGTCATATTTTGACAATGGAATGGAATTCTCATAGGAATGAAAACCTCCCATCTTCCCTAGGAATCACAAAATGTTATGTACACAGATTTACAACGATGCACAAAGAGTTGAGTGTTATTTTGGTCTCCAAAACCTGATACCATGGCTCAGGACGTTCATGATCCTCGTGTAGCTGCATCTGTCTTCCACCTTTATAGCATAAACATTACCGGTATATTCTGACAGCTGTAGCAGCTCTTCCAATGGTGAGAAACATCTCACTTGCAGTTTTGCTGCTACATGTAATTTTCATAACCCACAGAAAAAGAATGCAGTTTAATTCCTTAGGCTTGCTGACCTGGGGACAAGTCAGTGTGCTGGGTCAGATGAGCAAATGTGTTTGGGTTTCTGGTTTTAGTTGGAGTCAGATGGAAGATGGAGTAAAGCAGGTTTACACATAAATCGTACGTGCCAGGTGACTCTGAGACACGGATGAAACCTGTTGTATTTCATGAGTTTTCTCACTGTTTTTTGCCTTTTGCTCCCCTTGTTGTCGTGGGTTAGGTGACACAATGCTTCTAGGTTTGCAGGCATTCTGCTAGAAGCTGCCGAGCCCCTCTAAGGCCCTTTCATTCCAGCGCTCTGTTTCAGCACTGTTATCTCTAACTTAATACTCTGTCAAACGACAGCTGAGAGGATTTCCAAGATCTGTGGACCTTTAAATGAATTGGAACTCAGTGCCGGAAAGATATGTTGCTAGCAGGACTTTGCTTCCTTCCTTGGCTTCATTTTCCAGCCTGAATCTACACAGCTGCTCTGCAGTGAGGAACATTGCTCTGAGCTGGTGGGACTGGAGCTTTTGAACAAAGCGTGCTGGAACGACTTGTATTGCTAATGAGTGAAACTGAGCGTAGGACGGCCGCAGGACCTCTTCTGTACCCTGAGCTCTTGGTCTCAGTCCCTTTCACAGCCAGCAGGCCTTTCAGAGAGACCCTGCAACCAGGCAGCCTTGCTGTACACCTCAAGCAGACCGCATCTGAAGGTGGGAACTGTGCTCCCCTGTCAGCCCTAAAGGAGTCCTACAGCAAGACTAAGCTGTGATGACAGAGTGAAGGTATAGTGCAGCATGTCAATCTGGCACTTAAATAGCAGCCTTCGCCCTCCTGAATGAGCTCCTTAGGCAAGTGTGGAGTAAGAAACTGACTTAGCCTGCTTTCAGGTGCCTGACCACATGAAAAAACACCTCAATCTATTGATACACAAAAATGGTGCCACGGGCAGGTGCGTAGCAGCAACAGCGTTGCAGTGTGAGCAGCATTGTTAGGTTTGTTCTTACTGGGATTGTGAGGCAGCCAACGTTTACATGATAGCAGGTGGCTTTTCAATTAGGGAAACGAAGCATCCATAAGCACCAAAACAAAACAGGAGACTTGAGTTCATCCTTGTTTTGTATTATGCACAATTTCTGTATTCGTCAGTGTACAGGTGATTGCTAAACAGGCCCTCGCTACGTTTACTTGCGACTCAAAGCAAGGTGGTGATTATGCAAACAGGTTACCTTTATGGAGGCATCTCCAGGGTGAGCTTAAGCCTGTCCTGTTGGGTTCCTCTTGTCTAACTCTTACAGGTCGGTAAACGTTCATGTTGTTATAAAGCGCTGCGGAGCTATCCGCCACGAAGTGTGGCTGATACAAGTTAGCCTGGATGGTCTGCTGCGCTGGGGGAGGGGGGAAGGAGACAAAGCTGTGGAAGGAATTAACTCGATGGAGAGGTGACTGGGGGGTGAAATTGCTGCTGAATATGAGAGTTCTTGGGGTCTGCTTGGTCTGATGGTTGCTTCCAGTTGAGAGGCTGCTCAAGGGGTCAGACAGAGTGTTGGCACTTGCCTCGTCACTGTCGGGGAGGCTGCGTGGCAGGGCCCAGCTGTGGCTGAAAAGGAAGGGCATGGTGCGTGGCGGAGACTTTGGTCCCCTCACTGGCTTGGACAGTGCATAAAGGTGGCGGAACTCCTCGTCAAACAGCTCCACAACTTGACCAGTGAACTTGGAGAGGAGGTTGCGGTGAACCTGGCCGCATAACCATGTGAAGCTGGAAGGAGAGACATGGTAAGGGTTAGCCACTGGGAATGGGAGGTCCACGCCAGGGTGGTGCTGAGGCTCATTGTCCAAACACAGGATGGGGACAGTGTCCCAGCTGAATTTCAGGTCAGTCCACATCACTGCTCTCCTCTTTGGCTTTTGGATTAAGCCTTGTTATTGCAGCTGCCACTAAAACCTTCAAGAAACCCACTGTAAAATTTTACAGCCTCCTAAAGGGAGTGGTGGAAACCAGGACCCGCATCCACGTCAGCACTAAATGTCAGATGCTTCGTGTTTGGGTGCCTGTTCCACAGACCGAGTTTAGACCCCTATGTGGGAACCACTCTTCCTCATGCAGTGCTTGAATTAAGGTCTTATCACATCTTGTCTGCAAGAATGTAAATCGTATCTTCCCTGCAGAACAACATGCCCATTTGTCAGTCTCACCCACTCAGAACCGACATGAGGAGAACGAGTAACAACCATCCTTTGTTTGCACTGTGCCGTGCCTTTGTCTGCCCTGGTCAGGAGAAGCACCCAGAAACTCAACCTTCCTGTGGCATCCCACCCCCACAGCACAAACCGCCACGCCTGCACTGACAAGTTGGACAAGTGCTCATTTCCTTCACTATAGGTACAATGAAATGAAAAATATTTCTACAGCCTTTGCAAAGATAGTAATAAAAAAACCACCTACTTTGCTGTAAAGGATAAAGACCACAGCAGTTTTTATTCTGGTATCCAGAGACACACCTTACAACACTCCATGGCCTGTAAATGATTTTTTACACGCTACCTCAATCCACTCAGCAAACATCCATTTGTGCTCTTTGACCAAACCACAAGCTGGTCTGATGGAGCTGTGCAGATGCCTTGTGCCACAGCATCACCATCAATAAAACAAAACTTAATTGCTCCCTGAGCTGAGCGGGGCTTGAGCTGCGCAGCAGAGGCTGTAGAGCGCTGGATTTGAACCCAGGGTTACTCAGTGTCGATAAAAATGTGTCCCAGTTGTTTCTGTGGGACTTTATTAGCTATGCTGGATTTGCAGAAGCATGGCCAAGAGCCAGATTTGGCTATAGGTGTGTGCACTTCACATCCTGTTGTTATGTTTTGACAAAACTCCTGTGAAATTCAGCAGATCTGACAGCCTCAGCTGACACTTGGACACAGTGTGCAGCTGCTGGTTAGGGGCACTCTTACAGAGGTTTGGGTTTGGGACATAACATTATTTCTACACTGTTAATTCAGGAGCAGGGGGAGGAATGAAGAAACAACTCATTCTGCAATTCATAGAATCATAGAATGGTTTGGGTTGGAAGGGACTTTAAGATCACTGAGTTCCAGCCCCCTGCTCTAAACAGGGACACCCCCCTCTAGACCAGGCTGCTCACAGCCCCATCCAGCCTGGTCCTAAGTGTTTCCAGGGAGGGCATCCACAGCTTCTCTGGGCAACCTGTTCGGTGTCTCACCACCCTCAGAGTAAAGAATTTCCACCTGATATCTAGTCTGAATGTACCCTCTTCCAGTTTTAAACCATTTCCCCTCATCCTGTCACTGCCTGTCCTTCCACAGAGTCCCTCCCCAGCTTTCCTGTAGGCCCCTTCAGGTACTGGAAGGACACTGTAAGGACCCCCTTGGGCTTTCTCTAGGCTGAAGAGCCCTATCTCTCTCAGTTGTGACATACAGACTATACATTTTCTGTCTGAGCGTGACAATACACAGTAAGCTACTAAAATGCAAGTACTTATCCACTTCATGCAAATCATTTTAAATACCTAAAGCCTTGAGAGCTGAGGTAAGCTGCCCAGCCAGGCAGCTCCCTGCTGTCTGCTAACAACTGCTGTGTTACTGCAGCATTGCCTTTACTCACAAAGAAGCACTCTGAATCTTTCTTTGTCCTCCATCGGACTGTTGAGCCCTTCAACGAGGCAAGAATACAGTAAATGCACATGGTGAGACCTATGTGATGTTAGACAAATGCTCGTGGATGTGTGCTGCTTCCAGCTCTGCTGCTTTCTGCCTGAGGAGAGAGGGCCAGCTTCTGGCGTTCTCATTTTGCCTGCATTGGGAGCACTGAGTTCATAAATTACTTAGCTTCAAATTTCATTAAAATAAAAAATAAGGAAGAATGTAGCTTTAATAGGATGGGGTAGAAAAAAAAAAGAAATACTTCAAGCTAACAGTGGAGGCACGGGCAGTAAAAAAAAAAAACAAAAAACGAGAGAAAAGCGGTACCTTAAAACATTTAGTGATGTATGCACTCCTGAAAACTGGAGCTGCTGCTTATTCAGGAGCTTCTTCTTGGTTCTTGGCAGAACCAAACATACCCACATGACAGAAGCAATGGTTTTTTAATGTGTTTTTAAAAGCTGCTTGGGAGCAGGACATCCCATAGGCTCAGTGGTGGTCCCTTCTCCTCTGATTGCCAGCTTCAGCCCTCTTGTTGTCTATTAGGCCAATATATTTTGTTCCCAGACCCTTTGGATGTGGGCAGTGAGCCCTGGTCCCTTGCAGAGCACTGGGTACCTAAGGGCTATTTTATTCCCTCAGCCTGCTGTCACAAAGTCCTGCAGAGCACAGCACTACGGTGGAATACACCATTCTACAAGTTTTAAGGTATTCTGTATTAGTTTTGAGGTCTATTCAGTTTTCCTTTCCAACAAACACACTGCAGAAGAGTCTGTTTTACTCTCTTTAAGATCCGTACTGCTCACACCTGCAGATGTTGGTGGGTAAGGTTTGGTGATGGCAAAACTTTCAGATGAACAGAGTGAGAGCACAGAGCCAACAGAAATGCCATGTATTGATAGCTGCTTATAAGCTGCATGAATCCACAAACTGAGCATGATGAAGTCAATAGCATTTACATTTGTTCCTCACCATCCTCTCTGCTTGCTTGCTGCATAGGAGATAATGTAGTTTGACAAAGCTCTTGAGTTTAGAAGATAAAGCAATAGCAGTAAAGAATGAGAGGAGTGACTCTGCACTGCGTTGGACTTGGAGGGTTATTCTTTTTTCCTCTCTCTTTTATTTTTTAATTTTTTATAGGATATAAAAGTCAAAAGGGACCTTCTTGGCTACAGAAAAGCTATCTTTCTCTGTCCTCTTCTCCCACATATCTTCTTCTATTCTCCACAGAACTCTGTTTTTGCATTTCTAAACAGATCTGATGAGAAACTGAAACAAAACTGAAGAACAATTCAGCCACAGCACCAATAAATCAAATGAAAAAGTGACAGCATGTTTTGTTCACTCCTTCCTGTCTGACAGTTTAGTAGGAAAGTGAATGAAAGAATGGGTGGCAGCTGAGTTCTGGAGGCAGCTGAGTTCTTACAGCCTTTGCTGTCCCTACACATTCACATTTACCTTTGTTCTTACAGTTACCTAATCTTCCTGCCAGCACCGTTTTATCGAAGCAATTGAGTCTCCAGATCACAAACCTGGATTAAGGAAAACCATCTCATCCTTTTAATTCACATCTGTAATTTTTTTCTCGTCTTTTCTCTATCTGAGTTTCTAGGATACACCTCAGTCTTTTGTGACTTAGCTACGTGGCCACGAGGAACTTTATTTATTTGATGCAAACTCAGAGTCTCATGGAATTCCCTGACCCCAGGATTGTGGATGTTAATTAAAAGCCCGGTCATTGAGATGCTACATCCTGTGCCTGAAATAATCACAACAACTTGCAATATAGAAAAAAA
Organism: Odontophorus gujanensis; assembly: GCA_013399175.1. Classification (NCBI taxonomy): domain Eukaryota; kingdom Metazoa; phylum Chordata; class Aves; order Galliformes; family Odontophoridae; genus Odontophorus; species Odontophorus gujanensis. Next base: position 1,239,049 of record VXAB01002531.1, on the reverse strand, counting down.
TAAAAAAAACTGTCCGCAATGCTGTATCTCACCTGTAGGATCCAGAGAGAACGTATCTCCAGTCAGAGATAAGAAACTTTTCTTGTATTTGTCCTGAAAATTTCCTGCCTGATTTGGCACAGTACACCTCTCCAGTAACACTGCGGACTGAGATATTCTAGTAAAGAAAAAAAAAATCTTTCAACAGAGTGAATTACATATTGGTTTGTTTGTTTTAACTAAAAATCAGAAGGATAAGGCCTCTTTTCCCTCTTGCCTTTAACACTTCACTTACCCCATTTCTTCATAGACTCTGATTTGAAGGCTTGGGCATGATGGAAGCCCAGCCAAGTTTTCAGTGCTAATTTCTCAATGGACAAATAAACCTACATGAAAATTTGCACAGAGGACCTGCAACCTGTAACAGTATGACTGTTCTCCCTAATGAGGTGAGTTCCTAGAGGTGTGTCCATTGCCAAGAACAGTCTGTCACCTCTGCTGACAGCTCTATATGTGACCCCTCTTGTTTTACACTGATACATCAGTGGCATAATAAAGCAGGGCAAAACCTTTCCTCATCTAATCAGTAGAGGCAACTGAGCAGCCGGTGACACCTAGACAAGCCATCAATGTCATATCAAATGTAAGTACGTGTGAGTGGAGCTGAAGGTGTGTTTGGCCCATGATACACAATCATAGAATCATTAAGGTTGGAAAGACCACTAAGATCTCCTAGTCCAACCATCAGCCCATCCCCACCATGCCCACCAACCACGTCCCTCAGTGACACATCTCCATGGCTCTTGAACACCTCCAGGGATGGTTAATTTTAAGGTCAGATTCCTCTGGCAGGGATGAAGTTGGACTAAGGGCTTTAGGGTAACGGACAATTAATGGACATCCATTCTAATGGACATGTAATGGAAATGCCTTAACTTCCTCAAAAATGCATGGAAAAGTGTAGGCATTTTTAGAGGACAATTAGGTAAGACTACACTACCTCTGCAAGTCTCTGATTTAATTACACGTTAGCTTAGCCATGCTCCTAACCCAAAGTGCCTACAGAATCTGAGAGCTGCGGTACCTTGAACAGATCCTCAGCAATCTGCAGCTTGTCACACATCTCCGAGAAGAGATTTATATTGCCATGGTCCAGCAGCAGGTAGACAAACACCATGCGCTTGTTGGCTGCCTCCAGGAGGTCACAAAGGATCTCGGTGTCTGTGAATACATCCATCACGATAGCCAGCACCTAGAGGAAAAAGCAGAAGCATAAACTGACGTAAGTCAAGGCTGCTGAAATGCAGTGGGTATTTAATTTAGTGGTTTGTTGGTTTTTTGTTTTTTGTTTTGTTTTTTAAATTCCAACAAATGCAAACTTTGGAAGATATGTGTGGATATCCATTCTGTTTCCCCCCTGCATCACTGAATCGAAGAGACGCGTTGCTTCGTTGTTTTACTGTTCACATAAACCCAACATAACGTGCAATGTACGCACTTCAGTTAAGTTCTTTTAATCACCAAACATAGCGTGAACCAGGAAACTGTAGGTGAGATTTCAGCACTAGGAAGGATATTAAAGCACTAATCAGAGAATAATAAGGATGTAGCTAAAATAAGAGACAGCAGCTCTTGCCAAATGGCTTTCGTAAGTCACATGCATTTAGAAAGTGTCGAATGACGCTTTCTCTGTTACAGCTGATGTCTGGAGCAGTCCTGTTTTTAAATCTGCTCCCTGCAGTTGGTAGCGGGTTGACAGACTGCAACAGCTCCGTGTTTATTTCTTTTCATGTCCAACTTTCACAATAATTTATGAGCTAATTGTTTCAGTTGAAACATACATTCATGTCCTATGTCACAAACAGCAGGAGCATGCGTAAAAGCCTCAGAGTGGCGTGGACTGGCTGTGCCCATGCTTATCAGCAAGCTTATTCCCTTCCCACCCCCATATATAAATCCCACAGGACCAACCAAGCCATATTATTTGGGGAGCAGTGAGGATCCCACAGATTCATCCTGCTGCCAGAGCACAGTGCTTCAGAAAGGGCCCTGCCAGTAATTGCCCAGTGCTGTCCAACACCCTGTGCTCACACTTCGGACTGAGCTTGCCTTTGTACACAGCACAGAACTTCTGGCTCACACTCAGCCTCACCATAGCTCCAGACCACTCTCACACCCTGCTTCTTCAGCAGTTGTTCTCCATTTGTGTTTCTGCACTTGATTCTTCTCTCTTCCAATCAGAGACAAAATAGTCCAATCGTTTGTAGGCCAACTGATTGCAGTACTCTATTAGGATGATAGAACTCTCCGCTCTCCAGTCCTCCACAGTTTGATGTCATCCACAAATATATTCCTTATTCTATTATTTATGCTGTTAATGGATACTTTAAATACTACCATATCTGGCAAGTCCCCTTATCACACACTAAATGACAACTAACTCCCATCATTGAAAAACTCTACTCAAAAAGCAGTTGCCAAATGTATACTGTCATCAAGCATCCCCTTGTAATGTAAATGAGATGATTGAGCAGCCTGTGTGAACCATGGATGTATTTTCCCATTTCCCCTTTTTTTCCCTGGAGTTTTTCTCCTCTTGAGATAAGGCATTCTTCTCTGTTAGGACTTTCAGCATCACCAGTCCCAGCTCCTGCCCTTGAGGGAGAGCAATCCAGCAGTGGCTCTGACTCTAGAGGGCTCCACAGCTGTGCTGGAGAGTGGGATCCACAAAGCTGCCTTTCCACCTGGCTGTGTATTTCACAGCGCTTTCTGCAGCCAGCAGAAATTTGAGACTTGTGTTTTTGGAAAGGAAGAATACGATGACATTTGGTTTACCTAAAAGCAACGGGTGTGTGATCACAAGCCCTAGAAGCACGGTTTTCAAGAAGTGAGCAAAGAGCACCATTTCCCTGGGACTGCAGCTGTGCTCCCAGCTCTCTGGCACAGCCTCTCCTTCCTCACCTAAGGCTCAGCACTTTGCCATACAGAAATTCAAGAAAATCACTCCCTGCATGCGATGTGCCCTGCTGCTCTGACCCTTACACGGTCTTTGGGGATTTCTTTGCTGCTGTTGAAGGCTCAGGAAGCCCTACATTTCCCTTCTAATACAACAATTGCAAAGAGTTTGTTTCTGATCGTTCATCTGCAAGGCTGCCAATGAAACCTTGAGTCTGCACAGGCAAAATCCCTTGACAGTGATAAGCAGAGATCTGAAGTGCCAAATATTTTCCCCTGAAAACTGAGCTGAGCTGTCACAATACCATCCGAACACACCACCAAAGGTTTCTGCCCGCTTCAGCTGTTAGTCCCCATAACTGTATCAGACTTCCCCTGCACCTCTCCCACACTCTGATTGAGGCTCTGGGGCACTGTACAGAGTCTGTGTGATGTTTTAGTGGCACTGACAGCGTACTGGGGATGAGATGCCTTCTAAACAGTTCCATTCCCTGCGGGACACCTCCTGGCACACATGTGCCCTTCTCCAGGAGCTCCGTTCACCCACACCTCCCATCAATCCCCTCCAAAGACAGCTGTTTATACAGAGCTTGCTTCAGCTTCGTTCTCATTCCTGGCAGCACTGTGCAGTGCAAGGCTCCTGCAGCCAGGCAGTGGGGTGCTACAGGTCCCCCCCCCATCATGACCATGGCTGGACACAGTGAGGCAGCGACATCGGTGCATTTGTTCAGCAATAAGCACTTTCTAGCACAAAGCTACACAGTAATGCACGAGGCTGGCTCTAATCACACACCACCTTTACCCACTCTAAGGGCAGGAAGACAAACACATGCAGAGGAACGTGAGCTTTCTCCCCTTACCTGCGTGGTCTTGTTGATGTACCGGCGTATGATGTCTCTGATGTTGCTGTTTTTCTCTGTCTGGAAGTACACGGTGGCTGTGGACTTTTCCTTTAAATAGGGCTTCTCTGCCGTAATCCATGTGTGCAGCAGAGCGGGCTCGCTGCTGTCAGAAATGGTGGGGAAGTACGTCCCTGAAGGCAGAGAGCCGCCATCGTTCTGCCTCTGCGCGGCCGCCCCATCCGTGGGGGATTCCTGCGAGTAATAGGACTCCCGGGCATTCTCCTTGATGTACTGAGCTTCCACCGAGGAGAGGAAATCCACCTCTCCCTCTTTGCTCAAAGTCTGGAGATACGAGTCTGTCCCACCATCCAGGAAAGCATCCGTGGCCAACCGGATGCTTTCATTGTGGCTGAAATCTGCTTTTGTCGACTTCAGGGACTGGTTCTTGATGTCCTCCAGCCGCTTTTTTATCTTGCCCGTGTGTCTGGGGTGGCTCATGGCTCTGTGTCTCAGCAGTCGGTCTGCAGAGTAGGCACCGTGCATATGCGTGGCGCAGGCGACGCAATCGCCCGTCGTGCTGGGAGTCTGCATCCTGGCGTAAAATCACCCTGACTGAACAAATTATCTATGAATAAAAATAAAGAGATCTTATTACCTCCGGCGAATTCACACTCCCTGATTCTGTCGGTACAATTATCTTCAAAAAACAACCCAAGCTTACTGCTCAGGTGGTGGTGTGCTCCATCCAGCAACAATCTGTTTCCAGATAGGACACTAGTACAAAGCTGATTAGATTGCTTATCTGCGAGGCACCCACCTCACCCCAAGGGAATCCGAAGGACTCACGTCCAATTACCAGGGCTGTTTGATTTGGCTGTATTTCCCTTCTCGGAGCATCCTGTGAAATGAGAGCGAGGAAAGCATTCAAGCAAAAGCAGGTAGGCTCCCAAGCATCGTTGCACAATCTTCAAAACAGCTTGAGGCTTCTCTGCCCTCCCATAGTATTTGCTACGGAGCAAAAACTTTAACTGGGACAAAGACATCAGCAACGTCCATAGCTTCAGAACGGCAGAAGGGGTTACGGACTCCTGTCTGCACCTACATGCTGCCAGGCAAGCTTAAAAATAAACCTGAAATTCGTCACTGTGCCCCGTTCACAGTATGTTGCTATTACCACGGACGATTCACTCATTTATTTCTTTAAAGCTTTGTGACTATGCTGTCCTATTAAAAGAAAAACACCCCTTCCCAAACATCCTGAGCATTATGTGGAGGGAGGGTTGTGAGCTGGCCTCAAAGCATCAGAAATACAAACACTCATCATTTGATTGTGCACCTTTAGTGCTGTTTGTTTGGTTTCCTACTATTTTTTTTTTTAAGGTTGCAGCTCCGGAGTCACGTTGTCACCGTGGCGGCCTGGCTGCTGTCATTAGCAGGACAGGGGTTCGCAGTGGGGTGAGAGGCAGCGCCTGTGGGAGCCAGGCAGACTGGTATGACTGCGCAGGGCGAGGCGAGGCAGGGTGTGCAGGCACCGTGCCCCAGGTGTTCCATAAATACTTGTGTGCATGCTTTTAAGCAGAGGCACGTGTGACACACTTTTATCACACAGGTTGGGTTCGCCATCGCTCTTGCTCCACGCTGCTTCCAGTTGCTGTGTCCCTGGAGGGGGCCATAGGTAGAGCAGGATGGAGCAGACACAGCCTGGCCTCATACAGGGGAAGAGCTGCTCTGGACACCTCTGGGCTGGAAGGAGTCCTGTCCCTCTTACCGGTGTGCTCGGGAGCACAGGTGTCCTCAGGGCTTGTCGGAGGCCTGTTTTTCCAGGGTAGCTTCCCAGATTCTGTGTCTTTGTCCCCACAGCCTACTCTCAGATTCCTTATGGAAAAAAAAAATAATTATATGTCAGCGTGACACAAGCATCCATATAAAAACAGAGAGGAGCGCTGAAATGGTTCCCATTCCACACGCACATCTCTGGAGGGGGAGGGAACACCCACCTTGGGGTCGGAGAGGTGGTGTCCAGGCGGTACAGCTCGCGATGTGACTTTAGAAACTGTCCCCTGCCCTCCCCCCACCCCGACATCCGCCCACAGCTGTCAGACGCGGCAAAAAGTCATTAATTATCTAGTGACCTGCTCTGCGCAATTATGTTGAAAAGGATGCCGCCTAATTAACGTGACGTGACAGATCGCGCCCTGTCAACACCAATCAGGGCCTCCCCGGGCCCTGCAGGGCCACCACCCGCCCTGCCTGCCATCCAGCCCCAGCATGACACCCAGGGCTCCTCACGGCCACCGTGGGGTCCCATGTGGTCACCAGAGGGTCTCTCGTGGTCACTGTGAGGTCCAGTATGGTCACCACGGAGCCCAGTAGTGTCACCAAAGGGTCTTTCATGGTCACCATGGGGTCCCACGTGGTCCTGGTACGGCCACCTCAAGGCCCACACTGTCCCAACGTGGGGTCCATCCTGATCACGTTGGGGACCACAGAGACAACCCAGTGTCCCCACAGTGACTCTGGGGAAGGCCCCAGTGTCAGGCTGAGGCCCCATACGGTCACCTCACGGCCACGCTGTCACACTGACGAAATGCACGGCCACCACAGGCTCCCATGCTGTCACCTCGGTGCCCCACGGGGTCACCACGAAGCGCCATGCTGCTCCACAGCCCCATGCTCAGTCATGGTGGGGTCCCGCACAGTCACCACAATGTCCCACACAGCCACCACAGGGCACTGCGGTACAGAGCCCACTCCTGCAGCCGCGGGGAGGGCCGAGTTGTTCCTCCCGCCCTTTTTTACCCGTAGTGAGGGCAGAAGCGGCCGCCGAGTCCTTGTCAACTGGGGCAAAGACGCGGGAACATGAGGACACGCCACAGCACTGTGGGATCAGAACGAGCTCCAGAGCGAGCAGGAGAAAACAGCTACCAGCCGCCTCGTTAGCGCAGTAGGTAGCGCGTCAGTCTCATAATCTGAAGGTCGTGAGTTCGAGCCTCACACGGGGCAAAGGTGGGCAGTTGTTTTTCTTACGGCTGCTTCGGTTTCCCGGCCGCGCCACGGCTGTGGACGAACTTCGGCTAGGATTACTTTTTTCGGAATCGAAGCATTTGGGAGTAGAGAAAGTAAAGGTTATCACCGGGAGCTGAGAGGAGTTTCCTGCAGCAGTCCCGGTCCACGGACGCCGGGCACCACCAGCTGCACCCAACCACGACCCATAGCTCCTGGCTGCTAAGCTCTGTATCACAGCACGTCTCCAGCAGCACAGATTCTACAGCGCCTCTGTACACTGCTGTTTGCGTTTGACTCTCACTGTAAACAAGGCCTTTTTTCTCTAAGTAACTGCACGTACCCTGCTGCAGCTTGTGGAATCCACTCATGTCACTCACCAAAGCCCTGTTTTCACTGTGGTTTCACTTCTTCAAGTCAGGGCTCAGACTGGAACAAACGAAGTATACAAATACTCTTATGTTTGTGCAATAACAGCGTGGTAAAAAGTTTATTTTATAAGTAAAAATAGTATTACAATTATGGAGAAAACAACGAGGTTACAGACACTGCACACGTTTCTATTTTTATATAAAAGTATTTCCAAAAGCCTTTCTCATGAGCAATCTAGGATCAGTCCTTAATCACACTGCTCACAGCCAGGGTCTCACTGATTGATGACCTGAGAGTGCAGCTCGGATCCAGAGCAAACCACCTCAGGTTGTCCACCTCGTGGGTGAGATGTGGGTGGGAGGAGGCCTGGCTCGAGCCCGTGCAGCGAGCTTCTGCCTCAGCTGCCTCACTTCTGCCATCAGTTCCCTCTCTTGCCGTGCCAGTTCTCCTCTTCTGTCTAAAGATGCTGAAATGCAAGAAACTCAGACTAAAAATTGCAACTGTTTCCTGTAAATACCACAAGTGTTATTGGAAACCCCCCCCGCAGTAATGCTCTGTTTTATTACAGCCCCATAGCCCCTCGGGAGTGGCACCACAGCAGTGTTATATTAGGTTACAGAAAGGTCAGACGTTGCTGGGGTTCCCTGGCAGCTCCAAAGGTGTTTCCTGGTGCATGCACAGTGTTCTGTGTAAGATGCAAGTGATTTTAAAACATACTTTCATTATTGCCTAGGACAACCCTGACTACATTACTGAAGACTTCTTGACCGTAACTCTCAGCAGCATTTTCATGATAGACAGTTCTACAACTCAACAGCCCCAAATCACATGTGATTATGAAGCCTGAGTGAAACGATCAGGTCAGAATGGGACTAAACTAGGTTGAGGTTTAAAATGACCAGCCTCACAATGCAATGCACTTCAGGCATTTCCTACCCACGCTATTCCTGGTAGTGATTCATTTTTTATTTTTCTCAGGTGAGAAACAGAGTACAGCAGTAATCTGCTTTACTACCCGCTGAATGCCCACAAGAGGAATGAAGGCTCAATCACCCATCCAGGCGTTCCAGTAACACACTGAGAAAAAAGGAGAGCCCTAACTTAGAACCTCACTGTCTGATGATGACTGTGATGCAGATAAATCATTCAGGCAGATGTTTCCAGGCTTTGGCACCTGCTGGAATTGTGCCCCTCTCTCTGCACACCTGGCTTTTAAATCATGCTGTCTCACTGTCAGAAAATGCAGAGAAAGCATTGTTGTAATCACAGAACTGTAGGGGTTGGAAGGGATCTCCAGAGACCATCGAGTCCAACACCCTGCCAAAGCAGCTCCCTAGCCCAGGTTGCACAGGTAGCCGTCCAGGTGGGTCCTGAACATCTCCAGAGAAGGAGACCCCCCACCTCTCTGTGCAGCCTGTGCCAGTGCTCCCTCACCCTTAAATTGTAAATGTTTAAATTTCTAGTGAATTCTTCTCACTTGAGGCAAAACAGTTTTTCTCCAGGGAGCAAAACTGGAACAATTATTCAGTCCAGTTAATGGCAAGCAAAATTTGCACAGAGTCTGAAGACAATTTTTGGTCTACAGGGCAAAGCCATGCTTTTCATTTTAACAAATTACAGTTCTATATGTGGTGTTTCTCCCCCTATAATTAATCTTCTGACAAACGGGCCACTAAATTCACGTGGAATATGGCTACTCATACTTGCTGTTCTAGGAGACACTCACTTTAACAACTTGCAGTTGCAAATTACTCCATATTACAACCATGAGGGCAAGGTCTGAAAAAGTTTGCTGAAAGCAACTTCAATTAATCTCAATACTAGTTGCTAATCTTGTTCTTGTCTTGAGAATCCTTAGAGCTGGAAGAGACCTCTGAGGGCCATCTAATCCAACTCCCCTGCAATGAATAGGGAGATCCCCAGCTAGATCAGGTTGCCCAGGGCCCGATCCAGCCTCGCCTTGAAAGCCTCCAGGGACGGGGCATCCACCACAACACCAGGTAAACTGCTCCAGTGCCTCACCACTGCCTGTGGAGTCTCCTTCTCTGGAGATTCAAAACTCATCTGAATGCTTTCCCATATAACCCACTGTAGAGAGCCTGCTTTAGCAGGGGATTGGATTAGATGGTCTCTAGAGGTCCCTTCCACCCCTGACAATTCTATGATTCTGTAACTGGTAGCCAACAAAGCTTAGAATCCCATCCATACAACAGGAGTGAAGTGATCTTACAGATCATTTATAATGCTGTACCTGATGGATATCAGTTAAGGTTCCTATCCAAGTATGGATTTATATATTGGTTTCAGGAAAGAATGCTGTCAAAAAACACGCATGTAAAGGAGTTTAACCTACATTTAGCTTTAATATTAGATAGATCATTTGTTTGCTGCTGATCAATCCAGACCTTCATGCCAATATCCAGTGTGCTGATCTACAGGAAAACTGCACCTTCTACATACTTACCAAAACAGCCATTCTCTCTTTGCAGCTTTTCAGCCAATTCTAATGCATCATTCATTTCATCTTCTAAAAACTGCCTCCTGTGTTCATCTGCAGCAGCAGCTGCCTTCTGCTCTTCCTCCAGTTGTGCTTTTCTCCATGTAACTTCTTCCCACTGTGCAACAGAGATACTGAGTACATCCTCAACAGATGCATTACAAGAAAAAAAGAAAACAAGGAAAACCATCTGCATTGTTAGACTACATTTCATCTTTAAATCAAAAGGTGTATTATTACACCGAGTGAATGTTTATTTTTTGAAACATTTCTCCTTCAAACACCTGCAGTAAGGTAAAAGTTTTGATTTAGAGAAAAAAAAAATGACAGAAACTTACTCAATTAGGAATACGCCTCCTAAAATATCTGGAACCTGAAACATCCTCACAAATTTGCTCTAGAGCTTCCAGAAATTTGTGGCTGAAACAGGAAAGGAGTTGCTCCACAAACTATTTCTTCTACATCTTTCAGTTTTATGCTATTCTATGTTATAGGCAGTGATGGTGACACTTCTGCCAGTCCCACTTAGGAAAAGGAAGAATGCAGGTACCTTTTTTTCTTCTGCCTCTCTCATGGCTTTCAGCAGTTCAGCTTCTTTTACCCTGTTGTCATGCAGGAGCTTGGCTATCTCTTCATAACGCTTCTCACGGTCCTGACCATCCCGCCTTAGTTTGTGCAACGCTTGCAGCCTCCATTCATTGTCAGTGCACTTCTGCTCTGCTTTGGCTAAATTTTCTTTGGCCACCTAACAAAATATTTTTCTTCACAGGAATCCATTTACTTTATTTCAAGTACAGCCTTACATACAGATAAGGGAAGATCTTTTTTCTGTCAAACTAATGCGCCCTACGGTATCACTGTTAGATGTCCTTAGCAGGAGACTGCACCTGCAGTGCCACCCCTCCATTCATTACAGCAGGATGTCCCTTCTGTGAGGGATGTCTTCTGCTCCTTTTCCATCCTTGTTATTCTTTCCCTCACTGAGGGCCTTTTAAATGAGACATACACCCCCTCCAAAATTTAAAGGATTTTGCTGTCTTAGCGTGGATTTCGTATGACTTACAGGTGCACTTAACATGAGATTGATACCTGAATGCCAACACTTCCACCCACATCCATCTGCTTCCAAGAATTGAAGGTTGTTTACAAAAATTCAGGCCCATATGCTTATTTCTAGACAAAATATAAATGCAGATGCCAAGCATACGGGTAGTGGGTTAGCTGCAACTATTTTTCCAACTGTGCAGTTACAAGTTCTGAGCTTGAAAATGTGAACGAGTCCTAATGTCAAGCTATACACATTCATTACTGTGATCCAAAAGACAGCTTCTGCAACTGAATTTCACTCCAAGTATTACCAACCGAAAGTTCTCTGTGGACTCCTTTTGTTTTATTATGATTACAAATAAAACATGCTTCTTAATAGGAGAATAACTTGTTCCCAAGAGCACTTTTGAGTTTTAAATGTCTTTTAAGTTTGGGAAAGTAACAAAAAAAAATAATATTCATGATGGTCCCAGTATCACATAGCTGCTTGGATGCTTCAGTCAGACTTTTGAAACCCTCAGAACTTTAAACAAGTCTCCTCTATCTATTAATATGGATATCTAGAAACTAGATCTCTTTAAAAATATATTCATGTTAACTTTATTAGCTAACTGCAACAAAACTACTATTAAATAGTATACCAGTTAACATAACTGACTCCCCAAGATACAGATGAAAATCCAAGCACCTTACCATCTGAGCTTTCTGTCTTTCTTCTCGATCTGTTTCTATCCATCTCTGAACAATGTGGTCTTCAAGATCTGCTTTTCTTTGGCTGTCATCTATCTCTTCTCTCATTTCCTGTGTAATTGTCTCTTGATCTTTGATAAGACGCTGCCAAACACACAAGCATAAATTACTGTTGCTAAGCTACTCATCGTAATTTTTACTCTCTCTGTAACATTTATTAAAACTTAATTAAACTAGTATTAGAATACATCCACATATCATCCCACTGCATAGCATAACCTACCATAAGTGTCCAAGAAAGTGATATTCCCTGCTGCTTTATCCACTCAGATCTGTGCTAAGCCTGAGTCATCAGAGTGATCTCCCAGCTTTATACTGATGTAATTCCATCCCATGGATTACAATGGAGCATAGAAACAGAATTCCAACTGAAATTAATTAGATTCATCATGAAAATATTCTCCAGTTTTATGGCGTATGTTAGCCAAGACCTCAAAATGTTTCACAAATATAAATCAAGTTTCATGGTACTGAGACTTACAATAAACACAACCGCAGTCTGAATGCACAGATGATTTGTCAAAGCAGTACGAATCCACACTAGAAATTGAAATTTTAATTCTCATTTTTTCCTCATATTCATTGGGGCATATCTATACTGCTTTTTGAAGAAGGCATAATTCTCTCCCAGCCCTGCTGGAATCTGTTGGGCTGTGCCTGCATGGCTGTTTCCCTGCATGGGCAGGGAAAACCTGCCTATACAGGCCTTTGTGGGCACACATATAGCTTTGGTTAGTTAAATAATTGCACAGTCTTTCTAGCCTAAAGAGGATGGTCACTGTAGAAATAGTTCCTTTAAACAGATGACTTTAATGGAACACAAGTGATCTTAGCTTGGTTTGTGTTATGTAGCCACAGGACAGCTGTACTAAATAAATAAATGCTCAAAGAGATTTAGCCCAGTTATGCTCAGCACGAATGACAAAAAGTCTATCGTCAAAAGCTTTGAGAAGTAAAACACACGGAGACACATGCTCCAAAATAAGGTTTAGCTGTTTTGGATGGCTGCTTCTGCTTGCTTTCCAGCCAGATGTGCACATGCAGCTCTGACTTCTAAACACTTAACATACCATTTCTAATCAAAATGGACATTACTAACGTCTTTGATTGGTAGTCTGGCTTTTCAATCATTTTTAATAGCTAAGTCATATTTAACTTTACATTTAAACAATATTTATTGATATAAAACTCTTTAACACGGAATAATGATCTTTCAGGACTATATGTAAGGCATTTGAGAAAGGAGGTGCACCCTCCCCATCCATTCCTTTTGCTTAATGATGCTGCTGGCAATGAGACATTCTATCATCAACTACATCAATCTTATTAACTGAGGGTTTATTCTAGAAAAGGTATCAGAGAGGAAACTTAAAAACACCTTCTTTTTCCCTGACATAGTCTGATAGAATGAATACAACCAAACTGAGAACAGCGTAGGAAGAACCATTAAATATAAACATCTGTATAGTTCCCTAACAATCACCTGCTCAAAAAGCTGTCTTTGTGATTCAAGTTCCATCTGTCGTACTTCTATATCTTGAACAGTAGCAGCTGTTTCTTTCTCTCTCATGGATGCCTTGAGGAGAAAAGAAACACATGAAAATGGAGCAAGGGAGAAATTCTTCTCCCTTAAAAAAAACAAAAAAACAAAAAAAAAGCAAGAAAGTCCAAAACCATAAGTGACGTCCTCCTTCTAAGTTGTAGTTAACTTCCTGTCAGATGATGAACAGTGAGAAATCCTGAACATCAAAAGTACAGGGCAAGGTGAAGGCAAGAGGCACAGGAAAAATTTTGAATCCAGCCATGCGTTAGGGAAATGTCAGGGTAATGCTAACAGTTTGCAAAATACAGCTCCAAATTAAATAGTCTCTGAACCCAAACTGCTATGGAGGACAGCAGAGATATGCAAGTGGCCACCTGGGATAAGCTGCAAAAAGAAGAATCTGACAACGCCCCAACTCAGCAAAGTGTGCTGCTGAGATGCACCAAATAGCTCTTCAGAGACTGGATTTGTGCCCACGAGGTTCAAAAGCTCATGCTCCACTCTCTCTCAGCATGGTGCTTGAGCTACTAAGCCTGCAGGAGCAGATGCAGACCTGGCCAAAGGCTGCTCCAGAGTTAATTTGCAGTCTGGATACACAGCCCACAGACAACTGATAATTGACTAGTCCTTTAAAGGAGCTAATTACATTTTTCAACACTGTTAATATAGAGATATATTTGGCTTTTCCCAGGAATTCTGCCAGTTAAAACAAGACATGGGAACATAGGAAGTGCCAAATAAAACTGCTAAATTATGCATTTACACTTTAATTTGTCTACCTCATGCTAAATACACCCCTGGGCTCACAAATCACAGTACATTTTAGTTAGTATTTTTTTCTTGGTTATTGTTCCCAATAAACCTTCAAGAAAAGAATTGCTTGAGCAATACTCAGCCTTTCTTGCAATTTCATCATCAAGACGTTTCAGCTCCATCTCTTGCTGATCTTGCTGGTATTTCAGAAAACGCCTTCTTGAAGCATCTAGAAATTGTAGCTCCTTTACTTTCAGTTCTCTTTTCACAGCAGCTAGTCTTCAAAGCCAAAATAAAGAAAAGCAAGGGAATTTGGATGGATAAGAGGTCAATAAAAAGGGGCACAAGCTCGCACCACATTTGCTCATCAGTCTCTGTGACCTAAACTCTAAGATATGAAGTGTAGGGTCGTTGCTTTCATTCTTGTCAACTACCTGGTTTTCATTTACAAGTCGAAATGAAATTCAGAGACACATAGACATCCTCTAATAGCAATCTCTCCCAATTAAACTTTGAAGTCCTGTGTTCTGTTTCTGTTGTACTTTAATAACCACTAGTTTAGTACTGTAATGATCCAGACCTGGAAACTATTCCTTAGAATAATTGTCAGTGCCCTGGTACCCATTTCAGCACAAAATTAGTCCTAAATTTATTTGCAAAGCATCAAATCCTTTCAAGGAACAAAACCACAAACTCAGTAATTTGTTTTCAAAGAAAATCCTACTGCTCATTTCTTAGAGTAAGAATCTAAGGTTGCACAAGTTTAAGGAAAGCATTACTTTTAGTTGATCTAATAAACTGTGGGGATGTTACAATTCTCTAAAGCCTTCACAACTGCAAAATATATGAACTATCAGATTAACTTTGGTACTATTACAACTCTTTACTCAGTAACTTATATACAAAGCACTTTTTTCTAACTCCATCAGAAATATAAGAATCTGTACAGTATATCATGAGTACTCTTGATAGTGTAACTTACTCTGGTATTTGTAGTTTAAGTCTGTTCACAGTACAAGTATGACAATTAGATGTCCAAAAGCATTCACAATCTGAAGAGACCAGACAGAATGCTGAGAGCTGAGACAAAAACATGAAGTATCTTGGCCTTTGATATGTTGTTATCCCTTGGGCAAGGCAGTAATACAACCCAGATCACTTCATTCCCACACCAAAATTTGACTGACCAGACCACACTGCTCTCCCACATTACAATTTATACAAATTAGTGGCCATTTATCCTTTACTCGTGGTTACAAATGTAATAGCAGGATACCGTAGCCAGGTCCCTAATGTTTTTCATACTGTAATACCTCCTCCTCCGTTCTGCCAGCTTTTCTTCTTCTTCCAGTACCATTTTTCGTCTCTGCTCTTCAGCTTCTCGGAGTAATTCCTGCTTTCGGTAGAAGGCTTCATCTTCTGCTTTCTGTTCCTGTGCTTTAGCTTCTAATTCATGCAC
Source organism: Odontophorus gujanensis (assembly GCA_013399175.1). Classification (NCBI taxonomy): domain Eukaryota; kingdom Metazoa; phylum Chordata; class Aves; order Galliformes; family Odontophoridae; genus Odontophorus; species Odontophorus gujanensis. The sequence continues at coordinate 1,223,849 of VXAB01002531.1, read as the reverse complement.
TAATTGCCTAAACGGAATGAGATCATCTGTTCATATATCAAGAAATCACTTGATCAATTTGAAATCGGTATCTGTACTAGAGAAGAACTAACTGAAGTGCAACATGAGAGCATGGCACCCCTCTTTATGTACTGATAAAATACATGGGAAGAGTTACAGTGCTGTCTGTCACAAACAGCAGGGCACTTCAAACAAATGCAAGCACTTTCTTCCTCGCTTTGTTAACAAAAATCAGTTTCTGAAGGTGTAATCTTATAATCATGGCTCCTGCTCATTTCAGTCATGAGCTAGGAACTCCTGGCCCTACACAAAGTTGGACATGAATGGCTGAGAGAGATTTAGGTTCTGACTTCTAAACTTTCAAACTTTTGAAGACTGTCAGCCCAGTAATTTCTGTGAATTAACAAACATATTTGGTTTAAGGCCCCACATTTTGTTTAAATTATTGCCTCTATTCTCAAACATACACATTATAAAAGAAAAATTGAACTGTGTCCACTTGTTCCTCCCAGTCTGACACTGCCTTCAGTTTTCCCATCAGTACCTCTCTCTTAAGTATTCAATTTCATCCTGTCTGATCCTCTCCCGTTCTTGAGTTTGATAATCCACAACAAATTTGGGATATTTATTAAATACAGGGTACTGTCCTTTTGTAAGTGGCATGAAGTCATCGAGCACACGTTGTGGATGGATATCTGATGGTGTAGTCTCCATAAGATGATAAGCTTGTTTAATCACAGTGTTAATATCCAGGTTGTTACGATGATGAAAGAAATACTGTAAGAGACAGGCTGCCATTTACATTCTACAAAAGATTAAGCAAGTTTTTAATACACCTTTGTAGGAATAATTAAGCAAATTAGCAAGTTCTATATACCAGAAGTTGGGGGAAAAAAAAAAGGGGATTTTTTTAGTCAGCCCTATCAGTTAGTAAAATGTCATGGGCTCAAGTGACTTGACCCAAACTTGATCCAAGTTCTAAAAGTGCATGTGGGTTCTTTTCCTTCAGTTCCAGCAATAGCTGTGTAAGACATCTGGGAACTTAGGTGTGATGAAGAGTGCCATCCTGCCCACGCAGACATTCATTCCGCTGGATAAACCTCACCCAACGTTTAGAGTTTAAACATGAAACACAGAAGTTCCTCTTCTGGTAGGACTATTCTTCCTGTCAAAGATCTTCACCAAGAAAATTTTTCAATTAGCTACCGAAAGATTTGATGTCTGTCAAAATGCTCACAAGAGCATTTTGAAGGGGGAACCATCGTCTGCAGAGATGTTTTCATAAGAAAAATCCTCCTCCTTCCTTCTAAAGCTAAACATGAGAAAGCATTTTAATTTAGTTTCAGAGAAGGTCAAATAATACTGCCTAACTTTGCAATCTGAAAGCAAAATAATGAAACATCACAGAATCACTGCCTTTTTTCTCCTCACGCAGAAGTCAATATTAGAACCTCAAATAAAAGGCAGAATTATTTTGTGGTCGATGAACCACTGACATTTACTAAATAACTTTTAGTGGCATTAGAAAGCCTACAAAAGCTGTTAGAGATCTTATTGCATGAAACTGCAGGAAATTGCTCAACTTTTTATCCACTTATTGTACATTTGTCAGCTGTTAGATGGCTGCTCAGCAACATGTAATAATATATTAATATGGCACTGAAACACCTCCTTAAAAACTCGACAACAGCAGATACGGTGTTTTACACTTCTCTGTAGCTACACCTTCAGACAACCAACTTAAAAAAAATAATCAAATGTTTACCTCAAAGTCCTGACTTTGCTTACAGAGAAGCAAGGGAGCTCTGGAACATATAACATAGGCAACGACAACCATTAGGAAGTATGAGGGATGGTTAGAGAAGATATTATCGAAGACTTTGAGCCATTCCTCTCTTGTTAGAACCTCAGAGAACAGGGTTTCTAGAAGAGGCCAGGCATAAACCTGCATCGTTTGGGAAACATGACAAAGCAATCCATTAGTAGAATTCTACCATTCAGTTTACAGAAAAAATATTTGAAATATTCTTGCTTTATACCAAAAATCCATTTCTTTATGAAAGAAACTGAAACCACACTAGAATATAAACTTTATTACCCACCATAAACATTCAAAAGTAATATGAGAGAAATGTACATGATTTTCTTATTTAATTGGATGTATAAATGTTCTGTTCAGCATTGTGTAGCTAAAATTAAAATCATCATTAATGTTACACATGTATAACTACGGTTTAAACTTACTTACAAAATTCACCACACCTATGTCCAATTAAAAAAAAAAAAAGTAAATATGCATTTATAATTTGACCAGTAGATTTTCAAGCAATGTGAACTTGAAAGGGAAGGATATTTAAGAACTACAACAGCACATACAAGAGATTTATGACCATGCAAAAAGAAAAGCTTCAGGAAAACAATGATAAGTTCTTTGCACTTCTATATCATCCAATATTATTTACTGAAAACTCCCTTAACGGATTTATGTCAAAATAAAACAGTAATGTGCTATCATTCTGTGCACTGACACTTCATATAGAAATATTAGCTAGAATGTTACCTGTGAAGTCACACTGTATTTTATTAAATGCTGAAGGAGTTCTTGGTCATGATGTGCTAAAATATTTTCCATCATACTAAGGATATTAACTGGAGGATTGGGAAAATATTCAAACCAGTGCTGACAAAAATTAACTAAAAAGAAAAACAAAACACAATCCAATGTAATCCAGAGTGATAGATTCCTGGCAACTTCATGGTTTCATTATGAAGACTACAAATATAATAGGAAATAATAAGCAGCAAAGCCTACTTAAGATATTCCTCTCTCTCTTCTTTCCAACCATTTATTCCAAAACCATTCCCACAGCTCACTGCTTCTCCAACTGCACTGGCATGAGTGCTTGCATAAGTACACTGTGAACCAGAATGGGGAACTAACCTGGCTGAAAGGTACAATTAAAAAAAGCTGCCGTGCTGTGGGAATAAGTGGTTGGAGGCAGGTGGGGATACTTCAACCACTATTTCTGTCTCACAGATCTGCAGCTTGGATCAAGTAATTTTTAACATGCTAAGAAAAATTTCCGTGAGCTTGGCTACTTATTCACTAACAGCATGTGTTTGCAAAGTGGATATGTATGCTTGGCAGCACATAACTTCTGCAGACTTAGCAACAGCTGCAACAAATAATTGAAGCGTAGTGCACTTTAATTTAGTATGTTTCTTCAGAAAACAGCCATAGTGAGCTTTCAGCCAAATGTCCAATTTTGAGTTACCGCATGTTTAAGGCAGCTAAATACAGTAAAACTTTATGAGAGATCGTTCCCTTTTGACTGGAGTTGAGGTGGGTTTGAGTACTTTTCCCATGCCTGAGATACAGACTTCAGCTATTCAGTATGATACCATTACACAAGATATCCTTGTTCTTACTGAGACTTTGCAAGTACTACAAAACTGCTCACTTTTGCTATAAAGGGGAGTCTAGTAGCTTGTTCTGATTTAAAAACAAATTTTGTTTTTAAACATACAGTTGCTTCGTATTAATTCCTGGCAATACGTTTAAAAGTAAAACAGGTGAGCTCTTAGGAAACCATTCATTTCATCAGGAAAAGTTTTTTTTTTTGTGTAGGAAAGCTTACACATGTTGCTGCATATTTGACTTTTGAAAATCGTTGCTTACCTACTACTGTAGCAACAACTTCAAAGCAGATCAGCTGGTTGTTCTGGAATAATTTTACAAATGGGAATGCTAGCAAAGGAATATAAGGTGTCTCGCCAAAGATAGCAGACCAGTGAGCTAGAGCTGATAAGGTCCTATATTTAAAGGCAAGCAAAGGTGTAGAAAACATGGGTACAAAATCAAACAAAAGTATAATGTGCATTTTAAAACTATCATTTAGAAAGACTGTAAACTTCAAAATAGATGCAGACTTATACCAGTTACAAAAACAAAACTGTGTTCAGGCACTACTATTTCATTTTAGCTGATTCTACTATGTGACTCATTTGAGAACAATATATGAAAATATAAATCTATAATATTTTAATAAACATAGATATACATTTTACCTCTGTAAAACTCTCAGCAGTTTCCTGCTTTTGATGGGATACTCATTCTGAATATTCACAAAGGCGCAGTGGGTGCCCTTATCTATCAGGCTACTGAATGCTAAGTGGTTTTCAGGAAGTTGTAATAAGGAACGCCATACAAACATCCTGTAATTAAAATGCAGACTTAGTCGAGCAACTGCAACTTCTCTTTCACAGGCCATTAAACACAAGCAAACTGCTTCTGAGCAAGCATGAACATGCATACAAACATACCTGTATTTTGCTGGATACTCGCCATATCCTTTCAATAAGGCCTGCAAACGTTTCTTGTTTAATCCACCTGGCAATTCATTCTACAAAGCAGGGAGTCAACAGTAAATGTGAGGATTTCTCATTCTTTAGCTTGTGCTCCATTCAATGGCAGCAGCTAAATACTGAAATTCCTAGCATACTTTAAAAATAGATACAACGTGTACAGCTTTATTATCCTAAGTGTTTCAATGATGACAAACATCACTCATCTTCTGCTTAAGTATGGAACAGCTGCTACTGATTTCAGATCAGACCCTGTCTGACTAAACCATACATAATTAAATCACTGATATAGTCAAACATAAAGTATACTGACATAAGTAATGGATTACGTTGTGATGAATGTTACAGGAGAAAACAATGTCCGTATATATATGTATGCATATATGAGAATACATATATATATACATGATACTTAAAGACATAAAGAGAAGGCAGCACAGTGATAAGGAAAATACAAGTAACAGTGATGCATCTTCTAAATAATTAAGAAAAATGGAATAGCTTCTAGGCAGACATTTTAGAAGGGCCGTCTGTTAGCAGGGAAGCAGATTGGAACTAGAAAATATCCGTATGTGTCACAAGTTGAACAACTTCAGAGGTGCCCAAACCTGACTGGAGCAATGGCAGTTCCGGTTGCATCACACAATACAGGAATTACGGACAGAACCGAAAGAGGAAACGGTGTTAAAATTCCTTTAACTCTGCTCAAATATCCAAATGAATCAGTGCCTGAACTTATTCTTCAAAGTAAATGGCTATTTTTTTTTCCCCAAGGAACCTTAAATGTAGACTGGAGAACAAAATGTTCGCAACTTCTTCCTACCTCTTTATCTTCAAGTGGTGTATTCATTTGCACTTTCAGCAATCTGGTTTGAATTCTGCTTCCTTTGGATTTCCAAGGCCTCTCTGACCTTCCTGAAGTCACTCTCATTGTCAGCTTGTTTGTTTCTGACTTATTCTTGGGCCAATCTTCTACTACTTTGAACAGCGGAGGTGGAGGCTAATATTAAGTGAAAATGACTCAGTTAACATCTTGTAAGACAGAATAAATAACACTATAATTTGATGTCTATTTTATATGCAATATCCTTGAGCTTGAAGGCCATAGTACAAAGAACAGAGATGTATTTATCACAGAAACAAATACACCTGAATATATATGGCAGTGAATTAAACTACTGTAATAAACATAAGGACTGTGAGAACGTTTACACAGCTTCCAAATGTCTTCTCAGATATTGTGTTATTTCCTTGTTTAGCAAACACTGAAATGTAATTGAGATAGTATAAATGTTTACCATGTAGTGTTCAGGTTATTTATCTTAGCATGTTTCTCAATGTTAATAAAAGACTGCATTTCTATAGCACCTATTAGAAAGAACACAAAAGACTTTTGCAAACTTTAATTAAGTTTCAGTGTTAGGTAGGTATTAATTCAATTTTAGAGATTGGAAAAGCAAAGAACAAAGTGGATATCCCAGTTCATGTCAACCTGGCAGCAAAAGTGCAAATGGAATGCATATGTGACTTCTTTACACACCCTTCCACAGCTCCAACTCCATCATTACCTGACTCTGGTTACTGTTTACTTCAATGACATAGTGATTAAAGATAAGTGCCAATTCTGGATTTAGAAACCTGACTCCCATTAATAAATTACTTTAATAAAATAAGAACTGGTATTTACAATGTTTGTTATTTAGGAAGTATTACAGTATGATTATGCCATTATGATGGATGCTGGGATCGAGTAACATGGCAAGAACCATTCATGTCTGCAGTTTAAGAGAGCATTATTTGCAAAACATTTCTTGGTAGGAAACGGAACAGAAGCAGCACAAAATTATGCTGTTTCCATCTCTCCCAAAATGCCATTACAAAATAAAATCAGTCCACATTAATCACTGCAGAAAGAAATAACATCTTCCTTTCCTTCCAAAACCAAAACCAGAGTGATCCACTTCAAAAATACTGCATTACCAGACAGGCTGGATTAGAAATTAAGGGAACTCAGCAAGTGACTACTTCTGTTTTTGTAGCATTAAGTGTGGCACTCCAACACTTGTAAGCCAATGACATGTCAGCAAACTACTGCTGATACAAGAGTTATGTGGACAAGTGTCATCTTTAATGGGATCTACTGCAATTATAAGAAATATAAAACACTGTACCTTATTCACCTCCTGACTCAAAGCTTGGACACTGTATAAATTAAGGCTGCCATTTTCCATCACTGATGCAATATACCGTCCATTGGGGCTAATTGCTGCTGTACTAATTCCTTCTTCATGACTCCCAATGACAAAAAGAAGTTTGTATGTTTCTATACTGATAAATCTCATAATATTATCTTGACTTAACACTCCAAGGACCTGTAAGTCAAAAGGATTATATGCTTTTTATATAAATAATGCTGTCAATGTCAAGTAAAGAGGAATACCAAATTAAGAAATGACATTCCATTAAGCTAGAGCAATTGAACAAATATTTAGCAGAGTATCTTTCCTTTGTCATGGCAGGGGCCCACATCTCCACTGTCTTCAAAAAGCTCCCAGAATACATGTGCTGAATCAAGTATCCACTCTTAGGTTTGTACATAACTGACCTGATTGGAGCCCCCATCAAAACTGTCAGGGAGGAATTCCAGGTGACGGACAGCTCGTACTTCCGTAGGCATCTGGATTATTCTTACCAACTGCTTTGATTCTAAACACCATAAGTGAAGATGATTTGATTTTCCACCAGCTACAAAAATCCGGCCATCTCTGGGTCACAGATGAAGCAAAGTTTCCATGAAAATATTATAGTTTACGCTAGTATTAGCTACAAAGACAGAGATCGTACATTTTCTTCTATGCCCTCAGATCACTTTGGAATCTGTCACTACTCCTGTCACACTCTCCTGAAAGCACAGAACAGTTTCTAAATAATACAGTTTCTTTTGTAATGGATAACTTAAACGATATTTTACTGCTCATTAAAGGAACTTTATTTCAACTGCTATGAGACTGTAATAAAAACTGCTATCGAGCCTTGTTGCAAGAATCAGTCATAGCAGATTTCAAATGTTTATCACTGCATATAGTTCAATACTTCCATAGAACATTACATGTAAGAAGCAAACTTGTTTTAAGATTACAGGTTTTGTAGTCTGCCTTTAGAATGTTTCAAATAGCAACTTACCTGGTAACTGCAAAGACCTTATAATGTAATGCAGAACCTTCTACTGGAGTTGGCAACTGGTATTTACAGTGAAGGGTATCAAATTCCCATGCAAAAACAGAATTATCTTTGAAACAACTGAGGATGGTGTTACTCAGTGGAAGAAAAAAAACCTGAAAGAACATGAAAAAAGAAAAAAATGATGTCACCAAGGGAATGGCAGAATAAAATACAGCAAGAAACCATTACAGAATGACTATCACTGTAACTGTGTGATGAAGCTGCAATGCAAGGCTTCCATTGTGGTGGTGGAGTTGTGGTGGTGAACAGAGGTAAATCCAGCTGATGAATGGTCATGAATGATGATTCCCAGGAGTAGGTATTGGGGCCAGCCCTGTTTAATATCACCTGGATGAGGGGACTGGGAGCACCCTCGGTTTACCATCTGCAAGCTGGTAGGAAGTTGATCTGCTTGAGCACAGGAAGGCCCTACAGAGGGATCTGGACAGGCTGGATCAATGAGCTGAGGCCAATTGTATGAGCTTCCAGAAGACCAAGTGCTGGGTCCTGCACTTTGGTCACAGCAACCCCATTGAATGCTACAGGCTTGGGGCAGAGTGGCTGAAAAGCTGCACAGTAGGAAAAGCTCTTGGGGTGTAAGCTGATAGCCAGCTGAATGTGAGCCCACAGTGTGCCCAGGTGGCCAAGAAGGCCAACGCCATCCTGGCTTGAATCAGTACTCATCACTTGTGAAGCTATACCTTGAATGTGTGCTCAGTTTCAGGGCCTCTCACTACAGCCAATTTATCTCACCGAAATGACACACAACGTTATCTGGGTTATTTCTAAGACTGTTCCTCCCTCTTCTGGAGGGTTCTTACGACTGTCAGAGAGGATGTAATAGAGATGCTGGGAAAATGCACCCAGTTGGGGGAAAGCATGGGAGCCAGCACTGCTCACTGGGCACTGGAGGGTTTTGAATAGCTTGCTGCATCTTCTACAAACTCACCTCAGCTTTCAAGAACCCGTAAATGCACTCTATGAAGCACTTACCCTTAGGCTTAAACTCCTCAGTTTTACACAGAACTACTAAAAGAAAGTAATACTGTACATAGTTTAGCAGTGTATTCTGCAGCTACGAAATGCAGTTAGTCACCAAAGAAAATAAAACCAAGCTTGCATTTTTTTCCAATAATTCCAAACATGTTTACTGTTTATATGTAATTCCTCTTAATAAAGAACAATAAAAAGGAACTTTTTATATATGGCTGTTATTGGATACATTTTTGTTTAGTGACAAATCACTGATCTAGATCACAGGTTCTGCTCTGGTAGCAGCATGCAGCTTCAGCCAGTTCCCTGTAAGTGTAATTTTGAAGGTTAAATTTAAAACAATTTCTGGTATTGGAGCACTGAAGGACTGACTACCTGAAGGGCTCACTGGCAGAGATTTGCAGTCAGTACCAAAAATTCAGAGTTCTGCTCTGAATGGTTTATTTGGACCTTGAAATCTGGATACATGGCATGGGATTTGTCATGCTGAATGTTAGTGACTGAAAGTAAGATGTCCAGCCCAAATTAGTCACTTGACAGCAAACAAAACTTACCTGTGGGGAAAAAAATCACCTTACCTACCACAGTCATTCATGTTTAGACAGACTGAGCTGCACGTCCTACCTTAGAGACTCTGAAGACGCCTAGACAAAAACCTGAGGACAGATATACACCTGTCATGCAGATGGATGAAGTTAAGCAATGTGATTTCCACCTCACCTTTTCTTACTTCCAATTATCTAAAATGTTGGTCCTCTCAACAACAGATGCAGTCCTAAAAGAGCTCAAAGTTTCAATTTAAGTTTTGGCAGACTGGATCAGTTCCTCGTTTTCTGCTTAGTCCTAAAAAAAATACCACAAGCTGGTCACAAGGAACTGTTGAATAAGCAGCAGTGCTTTGAAAATTGTCATTATAGGTGTCTTTTCTTTAGCTCTTCTTTCTTATTTGTCTTTTTTTCAACTGCTGTTCTTAACAGTATGCAACTCAGCCTCTGTCATTTTAAATTAGCTTTGTCTCATACCAAGTGAGCAGAGGGGTGTGTTTTGGAGTGCAAACTGGGCTTAAATTAAAGAGGCTCCACAGAGTACACCACAGATCAGTGTGAAACTAATACAGACTCAAACAGCAAGCAGGAATCCAATGTTGGACAGTACATGTCACAGTTGTATTTAATAATAAATCTGATCTTTAATAAGGCACTTATCTGTATGTTTTCAATTGTGGCATGGGAGTAAACATCATTATCACTGTTCTAAACATTGCAAAATGAAATCCAAATAAAATGGATTATTTGCATAAAGTCCTATTAGAAATGGTACACCCAAACCAAATTCCCAAATTCTTCATAGATACATTAGGTTGGAAAGGACCTACAAGATCATCTAGTCCAACCATCCTCCTATCACCATCCCTACCCACTAAGCTACTAAACTAAATCCCTTAGCACCTCATCTAAACGCTTCTTGAACAGCGCTAGGGATGGTGCCTCAACCCCCTCCCTAGGCAGGCCATTCCAGTGCCTGACCACTCTTTCAGAGAAAAAATGTTTCCTCACATCTAATCTAAATCTTCCCTGGCGCAAATTGTGGCCATTTATTCCCTCAACAGTATTCACTAATGCTGGACTTAAAAGTTTATTTCCATACTGTAACGAAATTCCACGAGTCATTCATGAACAAGAAGTCTCTACACTCTACACTCAAGAAAGATACTGAGCAGCAAAAAAACATATAAAAGAATGGGTGAGTTGGAAGGGAGCTTTAAGACCATCTATTTCCAGCCCCCCTGCCATGGGATACCTTCTACTAGAGAAGGCTGCTGAAAGTCCCATTTAATCTGTTTCCAGTGCCTCACCAGCCTCATAGTAAAGAATTTCTTCCTTATATCTAAACTAACTCTATCCTCTTTCAGTTTAAAACCATTACCTCTCATTCTATCACTACAGACCCTTTTTAAAAGTCTCTCCATCTTTCTTATAAGCATCCTTTAAGTGCTGAAAAGCCTTTCAATAACAAAAATCATATAAACTAAAGAAATCTCTCCTTTGAACGGAAGACATGATAATTATTTTAGTGATGTATACAACACAACAGTTTTCATAAAGCAAAAAAGAAAAAAAGTATACATAAACTCCCACAGTAATTGCTAGGTGGCACTGCAGGTTGACGTTTCTGCCTGACTAAGAACACAGTGAAAGTACTCAAAAGAATATGTTTGTCCTCTGCAAAATCAGCACAGTTTTTTTAGTGACCAACTTGATGAGAAATTTGGTTTGAAGTGGTATTTGTAAGACTATGCTGTAGAGCAGCACATATGTAGGCAATGAGGCAACAATCCAGAATGCCAAAAAGGCCAATGGCATCCTGGCTTGTACCAGAAATAGTGTGACCAGCAGGAGCAGGGAAGTAATTGTCCCCCTGTACTCAACACTGGTGAGGCTGCACCTCGAGTATTGTGTTCAGTTTTGGGCCCCTCACTGCAACAAAGACATCAAGGCCCTGGAGTGCATCCAGAGAAGGACAACGAACCTATGAGGTGTCTGGAGCACAGGATTTATGAGGAACAGCTGAGGGAGCTGGGATTGTTCAGTCTGGAGGAGCTTTAGGGGAGACCTTATTGTTCTCTGTAACTACCTGAAGGGAGGTTGTAGTGAGCTGAGGGTCAGCCTCTTCACTCATGTAACTACTGATAGGATGAGAGGGAATGGCTTCAAGTTGTGCCAGCGGAAATTCAGACTGGATGTTAGGAAATATTTCTTCTATGAAAGAGTGGTCAGGTACTGGAATGGGCTGCTCAGGGAGGTGGTGGAGTCACCGACCCTGGAGGAATTCAAGAAGCATTTGGACATTGTGTTGAGGGACATGGTTTAGAAAGAACTATTGGTGACGGGTAGATAGTTAGACTGGATGACCTTGTAGGTAATTTCCAACCTTAGCGATCCTATGATTTTATTATATTCTACAATCTGGTACTGCAGTGGTACTTCCTGTAGTATTTATGCTTAAGTAACATTTGGTGGTGTAAGTGCACATGCTTAAAGCAGCATAATGCTATAGTAGACCTATTAATATCACACCCTGATACAAAAGTACTCTTTCTCATCCCCTAAGCTCTTCCAGTATAAGTGCCTGCATAGCAAACCAAAACAAAGAAACCACTGAGCTAAAACGCATCATTTTCTTTCTGCTGCATTACTTCTCAGTTTCATTTGCACCCACATTTGTTGCTTTGTGTGTATAGGAAGAAGAGAAGCTTTGGAATAAGTGGATGGCTAAGTGTTTGTGACTGCTCAAGTTAGAATTATCACCTCAAAACTGTTTTTTGAACAACACTCTTAGAATCAGAAATTCATTCAGGTTGGTAATTAACTCTGGAGGTCCTCTGAGACCATCCCCAAGTCAAAGAAAGGCATGCTTTCAGGTTACACTGGGTTGATCAATGCCAAATCCAATCAAGTATGTAAAATTAAAGTTTCCTTATCTGTTTCCAGCAGATCTTTGTAACTACTGACTGCCTAAGTGGTCTGACTGACATGACAGGAGAACAGTTAAGGAAGTTAGCCCAAAGAACGCAGAAAAGATTTAGCTGCATTTTTTAAAATGTCATAGAATCACATAATACCTTGAGTTGGAGGGGACCTATAAGGACCGTTGAGCCCAACTCCTGGCTCCACACAAAACCATCCAAAATACAAACCCTGTGACTGAGAGCATTGTCTAATCACTTCTTCAACTCTGGCAGCTTGGAGCTGTGACGACTGCTCTGGGGAGGCTGTTCCATGCTTGATCACTCTCTGATGAAGACTTTTTCCTAACATCCAGCCTGATCCTCCCCTGACACATCTCCATGCCATTCCCTCGGGCCCTGTTAATGTTGCCAGAGAGCAGAGCTCAGCGCTGTCCCCACATTCACCTCGTGAGGAGCTGCAGGCTGCCATGAGGCCTCCCCTTAACCTGGTCTGCTCTGGGCTGAACAAACTCAGCTGCTCCTCATACACCTTCCCTCTGTCTTCAAGTACTGTGATTTTAGCATGTGGTGTTACTCCTGCTGAGGTATGTTTTTTTACCCCTTAGCAATTACTCTTTACTCACCTGCTGTATACCCACAGACTGACGAACGTTGAGCTTTCTTTTTCTTTGAAAGGTGTCCAAGTCCCACAGCTGAGCTGTATCAGTGGACGTGGTGATGGCATATCTCCCTGAGCCATGGACAGAAATGGAAGACACTGAAGAATTGTGGCCTTTCATCCAATTAACTAGTTCCTTAGTTTCTGCAGGATGAGAAGAAAAAAGTAAAGAATATGAAAGTCATTCAAAAGGCAATGACTGCTACTTTATTTTTCATACCACTTCATGCTTCATGGCCAGCACTGTGCTGTAAATGCAACTTTTAAGCATACCTGATATATGACCATTTACCATTGCAATCCAACAAACAAAAACCAAACTCTTCATTTATTGTACCATAGAGGAACAACCTTCTCATCTCTAAGTGACAGGTTTTATTCTCAGTTCTACACAGAAAACTAACTCGCACAGACTCGTTTAATTTAGCCCAAGAATCAATCGTTAGAAGTCATGAACACTGCAATCAGGTAAAGTAAGCATGCCTCGCGGGCTGATTATTTGATGTGAACATCAGAAGAAATATCAAGTAGTTGAGACTGAATGTTCTACTTAGAGTTCTCCACTTGTTTTAACTTGTGGACAATTTGTATGAATGATTAGGCAGCTATTTACAGGTGCAGGGAAGAAAGGTTTAATGACAATGGGCTATGACTACAGGAAAGCACAGTCAGAAAGCAACACCTCATTAACTGTTTTCGAGTCCAAAGCATTTTTATGCTGCGTAATACATAGTTAGGAAATAGTACCTCTGACTACATTGTTTCTCAGTTGTGACTGCATGACCACTAATCTTTCTTCGGCAACTAAACTGTATTTGTGGCAATACTATTTACATCAGCTATTTTGTCTGACTGTCCATGGGGTTGTTCTAGCTGACAGATTACAGACAGTGGCTTCTAGAGTAGGGGATGGAGCTGATTATTATCTAATATTTTGTTAAGTATATTTTGTCCATCCAATACTGACTTATGTGTAGTACATTTATACACTAAGACATCCTCCAGTATGATTTGGTATCTGAAAACAGCGCTATCTCAAAATGCAGGACTGTGGGATAATTAATAAGACTTCTCAAAGTGCACCCAAAAACTAAGTCTGGCCTTATTGTGATTAAAAGAAAAGCACAGAGGATTTCAGACTTTATTTTCTTCTTTTCCCTTTATTTTTGGATATGTTACTCTAAAAACTGCACTAATAATACCACACTAAAACCTTCTAATTGCAAGTTAGTGACTCCTATGGCTTTTTAAAAAGGTTTAAGCCCAGATGATACTAGATAATACAGCTGGAACTTTTGATACGTTAATTAACAAAGAATTAATTGTCAATGCCCCTCCACATGTAAACAAGCCAGAGGCACACAGCTGGCTGTAAGATTAATTTAGATACTGCTTCCGAATAAGGATGCAGATCTGCTGGAATTCTCAAAACAACTGACAATTATTTAAGTGTGTACTGTCAATTTGTTGACATACATTACTCCAAAAATAGTTTACAACTGGTCCAGTTGCAAACTGACAAATTAAAATCAAAATGAAAATGATACAGTTACAATCCACATAATAAGGCTTTGAATTTCTCCTTACCTGTATCAAAGCACTTTACAGAATAATCAGCCAAAGCCACGAGGAATTCTGTCTTTCTGCGAAGATTAAATGCCAAAGCAGTGCAAGCTTGCATTGTTCGCTGAACAAGCTTGAACCTATTTAAAAATACATGATCTCATTGTGTGAGGAAACTTTGATTCAGAATGTCAAGTAAGTTATTAACTTAAACAGTTTCAATATATTTCACTAAAAGAAAAATGAACTCTAAAGAAGAAAGAAATTGTATCTTCTTATACTACACGTAAGTATCAGTGTTAACTTGAAAGCATAAACTTGAGAAGATATGAATGTATTTCCATACAAAACAATACTAGGTTGTTGTAATTCCTGGCTTGTATTATTAATTGATCAGCACAACTCCTTTGGTAGTCTTCCATCACTGAAGTTCTGTGAAATTGCTGTTTGTTCAGTTTAGTTATAAAATTTTTACCTTGTGCAGCAGCTAAACTAATGCAATAGCACACAGGGATCTGACATGAGACACTGGTTTGGAGCTTCAGCTCTGAGCAAACCACCATCATCTGCAGAGTCACGGAAAGCTAAAGGTTAAAAACCTGTGGCATGGTGACAGGCAACTTTTACACCCTTGAATATTAAAGGCATTGGGAAAATTAAAATGGCATTATATAAATATTCTCACCTGTTTCCATTCAGGTCAAAAACATAGATATTCCCTTGGTGGTCTCCAGCAAGTAGAGAATCTCCAGAACTGTCAAAAGCCACATTCAGAAAACGTATTGCCTTGGAATGATATCCTGTGGTACCATGAATTATGCTTACTATAACTCTGTGGAGAAAGCACGCAAAACGATTGTTTTCAATTGTTTTATAACCATGTATTAAAGATTAAAATGTCCCTAGATTACTTTTTTACAGTTTTAATCATTCATACTGTTCTAGGAGAAATCTGCCACAAAAAAGATGTCTTTGAATATAAAAAAAAAAAATTACACTGAACAAAGGAAATCATTCACTGTGTTGGAAGGAAGTTAGAAAGTAAAGCAGGTAGGAGGAAATTCACTATTCATGGTCCGGCTACGTGTGGCTCCTAGCTACTTGATTTTCATTTATATTACTGTATGATACTAACATGTATGCTTGCTTATCGTGAACCAAGCTATCTGAAAACCTAGATCAGCACTTGGCAAGGGACCTGGCTCTTCACTGTCACAAGGTAGAAAACTGAGAAGTGACAAATTATCATAAACTGCTTTGATTAGACATTGGGAGGCTGGGAGGTAGGGGAATTCATGTTAACCTTGCTTCTTTCCAGTCTTCAAAATCATTAAACAATCCATTTTATCATTGTTCACGTGAGATATTATGGAACAGAAGTTTCTGCTTTTTCACATTCTACCCTTGCATCATGCTATTGGCACAAAATAAAGCCAGATGAAGAACTGAAGCTCATGTGCAGTGAAAGCTGTAAGAGGAAGCAGCACACTAAGGTTTGGGAAATCTGCTGCTCCTAGATTTCTTGGATGTTGCTGGGCAAACAAGTTATTTTCTGTAATCAAGTTGATGTAAATTCAGAGTCAAATTAAGTAACTAAAACTGTACAGAATACTGCATACTGTGACCACGATGATGTAAGACAGGGATACCTCCCTGAGCCACCAACTGCCAGGAGAGCACAGGATGTAACTGCTACCTGCATGCAGCTACTGGTGTGTATACCAAGGGTGAATGCACATCAGAATGGCCATGCAGCTATTGCTGCAGAGTAGAGATAAAACTGATCGCACTTTGTCCCACTACACCCATTCCTTTCTGGGATAAGAAGGAAGAGCCATAAAAATGAAATTAGAAAGCAAATCAGCTGTTTAGATTATCATTACAAGTTTGTGATGTTAGTATCATTAACATCAATAAAACATAACATGCAACTTGTGATTCTAAAAGCAACCTGAAGTGGGAGTGTAGTGCCAGCATCTCCCAGGACTTCCTCAACACTGCTCCCCGTATTGCTAGAGTCCCTCTGGCACTGAACTAATTCAGTAGAATAAAGTGGAACTGCACCCAGGTTTCCCGTGGCAAATACCACGTAGGCTCTCAAAAGCAGCATTCTTACTGCTCTTCCCCTTGGGCAAGACAGCGTTCTTCTTGTATTTCATAAGCAAGAACTGTAATTAAACTCTTGTGAGAATTTGTCCGTGGTATTTTCTTAATGGAGAAAAGAAAAAAAGGAAAACTAGATCAAGACACTTCTGACATTGTCAAGCTCAGAGCTGCTACAACACTGGAGATCATAGCGTTCTCATGGTTGAGAAGGACCACTAAGATCATCTAGTCCAGTTGTGCACCTATCACCTACACTGCTCACTGAACCATGACTCTCAATGCCACATCTCCATGCTTATGGACCACCTCCAGGGATGGTGAGTCCACCACTCCCCAGACAGCCTGCGCTAGCGTGTCTCACAGCTCTTTTGGGAGAGTTTTTTCCTAACATCCAAGTTGAACCTCCCCTGGCACAACCTGAGGCCACTCCCCCTCATCCTATTGATGTTACCTGGGAGAAGAGGCCGACCCCCACCTCAACACGACCTCCTTTCAGGCAGTTGTAGACAGCAATGAGGTCTCCCCTAATCCCCCTCTCCACCAGACTGAACAATCCCAGCCCCCTCAGCCGCTCCCCATCAGTCCTGTGCTCCAGACCCCTCATAGGTTCGTTGTCCTTCTCTGGACACACTCCAGGCCCTCAGTGTCTTTCTTGTAGTGAGGGGCCCAACCCTGAACACAGCACTCGAGATGCAGCTATACCAGTGCTGAGCACAGGGGGGGACGATCACGTCCCCACTCCCGCTGGCTGCACTACAGCTGATACACGCCAGGATGCCACCTGGGCACACTGCCGGCTCACGTTCAGCCAAACGCTGACCGACAAACACCCTCTGATCCTTTTCCTCCGTGCCCTCGGCCTCTCCCTGCCCCGCCGTTACCCGCCCCGTGCCGCCGGGCTGGGTTTGCGGTGCCAGATGGGGCCCTGCTCGCGGTGGCCCAGATCGCAGCTCGGCATCCTCAACCGCCGCTCCCGCGCTTGCCGCTTCCCCTCAGAGCTCCCTCAACGGGGGTAGCCGCACGCGTGGTACAGCCCTCTCCCCCTGTGCCAACGGGGAAAGGCGGGAAGAAGGTGGGAGGTTCCCCCCTCCAGCGTGGAATGGATCAGCCCGGGCGCGGGGTACGCCGGGAGCTGTAGTTCTCGCGGAAGCCGGGAGGGGCGGGGCCGGAAGTGCGCGACTCGGCCGAACTCTGCGGCGCCACGTCTGGCTCGGGGCTGCGCCCTTCCGTCCCTGCTCGTCCGCCCGCCGCTCTCGCCTCTCTCCCTCGGCCGTCGGTTCGTGTGAGTCCTCGGCGACGGCGACATGTCGGACCTGGGGGACTGGTTCCGGAGCATTCCGCTCATCACGCGCTACTGGTTCGCCGGTTCCATCGCGGTGCCGCTCATCGGCAAGCTGGGCCTCGTCAGCCCCGTCTACCTCTTCCTTTGGCCCGACGCGTTCATCAACCGCTTCCAGGTACGGGCCGCACTACCCGTCCCGGCGTGCCCCGCGGCGCCATCGCTGCGGAGAGCCCGGGTCGGGCGCGCGGGGCATGCTGGGAGCTGTAGTGCGGGCGGAGCTGCTCCCTGCGGGAAGGCGGCCGCGCCCCAGGATGGGCACTGCGGCCAGCAAGGTGACACAGGGCCCGCTGGTACCCTGTGAGGGCTGGAAGGCTGCGGCGTTTGTAGTTGGCATGACTCTAGGGTGTCATCTTCGAGGTTTTAGTCGAGGAGGTGCCTTTGGGCTTCTGTTACGTGGCTGGTGAAAGACAGAACTAAAACAGCTGTCTGTTCGCTTCGTGTGCTGCCCGCCTATGTTAATACCACCAATGGCTGTTTTCTGCATTTCTGTAATGGAAACGTGATGCTCAGCGTTCTGATGTGCAATCTGGAAATGCTGCCTGTTGAAGATGGGCAGATGCCTTTTGTCTTGGCTGCCTGCTGCCCTGTGGTCAGCTGTGCCTGATACTGATGGTTGAGAGATTCTGAGGAGCCTCACAGATGCTCCAAGCACCCTGTACCATCTGCAGATGCTGTGAGAGGTCCTGCCTCTGTGCAGCAGATCACACTGGATTCTGTACCCCCTTCTAAAACGGGGTCTCATCCCTGCAGGCAGATACCTTGTGTGCCACAGCAAAGAATCAGTGGTGTGTGGGTGTGATAGAAGTGCTGGGAAAGTCGTGTGTGATTTCTGTTGTAATCTTAATAGATTTGCTTATCAAATTAAGAAGCAACTGTTGAGGCTGCTGAAGCAGCACTGATGCTTGGGTTATTTTTAATTATTTCATAATCTTCCAGTTAATTCTTAGCAAGTGAAAACTAATAGGCCTTGTGTATGATCTCATTCTGCAGTGTATAAATATGTCGTTTCCTTTGCTCTGTGCAGATCTGGCGGCCGATAACTGCAACTTTCTTCTTCCCAGTGGGACCTGGAACAGGTTTTCTCTACTTGGTGAATTTGTATTTCCTGTATCAATATTCATCACGATTAGAAACAGGTATGTTGTTCATTAAGTTGTACGCAGTGGTAAACTGTCTGGAGTTAATGGAGACCCAGCATTGTCAGGCTGAGCTCCTGCTGGGACTGTCTCTGGGGGTAATGGAACTTTGGCTGGTTCAGAAATAGTTGGGATTAGGGTGCATCTCTGTGCCCTCTTATGTCAGTCAAAGGGGAAACTGCTCAGAAAACTTTGTGTGACTGTCTCTTTGTCTGGGGCAGGCAGCCTGTTCAGTTAGGATCCTTCTTTCTGCAGGAGGACTTGGTGCTTCTAGTTGTCAGATATGAGGAAGCAAAAGAGAGAGACTTAAAGATAGTTTTACTTCTGTTTCTTTGTGTCTGATGCCTGTTAATATGAAACTGTGATACAGAGTATGTAATAGCAGGTATGTCCTTCTTGAGAAAATGATTGTTTCTTTCTCTTTTTTAAATGCTAAGATTCTTACTTATATGCCTCTGTACGATATTTTGAATTGAGAGAGATCTTCTACAAATGAGGTGTACCTTTCTGTTGAATAGAAATGTGAAAAATGGAGGAACTAGTTGGATTTTGAGAGTAGAAGCCAGGGGATCAGACAATGGAAAAAAAAGAATCAATTTTCCTAAGGGGGCAAAAAAATAAAAGCTAGCTTCTGATGGGTTATATTGTGTATTTCGTTAAAACTAGACGATAATTGTTTCAATTAAATGACGATGAAGCACTTAAAAAACCAAAATCCTACAAAAAGTCTTTATGAGCAGAAATTTCAATGTAGTGCTAATGGAGTCTCAGAGCTGATGGTCTAAGTAGAAGTACACTGCAAGATGGGGGGAGTTAGGGAGGACTCGCTGTAGAGAACTCTCCTGTCAGCCTGTCTTCTAGAGAATCTTGTGGTGTACCTTTAAAGTCATAAGAAGAGTAACAGGGAAATAAAGGAGTATGGCCATGGTGCAATATTGTATTTGGTTGTTTTCTTAAGTAAAGTAAGTAGTAGTAGTTCAGTAACTAGAAACATTTCCTTGTCTGTTGGTGGAAGGTTATGAACACATGCTTGTGAGTAAGGACAGTTATGACATTCTACTGTGCAAAGCTATATGGAATAAGAATTTGTGATGAGTATAAGGGAATTATAAGACATCACTGCTTGGGCATATTCTAAAAAGAAATATGCTAGTTGTCTGTGCAGTGGCAGAAGTCTCCTGGAATGGAATCAGTTTCAACAGTAAATGTACATTCCTGCACTACATACCTGTATTTTGAAACTGGGAAGTCAGCTGTGGTGCTGTGTGAAACAATGCATTTTGCCTTTAAGAGTAAATTTTTTGGTCTGAAGTTATTGGTTATGTCAGTGTTTCCTTTCTACAAAACATTCGTGGATCCTTCTGCACTCCTGGAGGTGGAAAGTGTGTAAGCTCCTGGTAATATGTTTACAGGTTGAAATTGGCATAGAACTGTTTCCTTCCTCAGTGAAACTGAGGAATAAAAGTTACTTTCAGGGTTGCATGTAAGCTTTGAGCATACACTGGTGTTGCATAGTAACTTCTAAGTTACAGGGGAGGAGATTTAACTGGGGGAGAAGAATCCATGTGGTTTTATATTGTAGCTGTCTTCCTAACAAGCTGATGTTCAGCATTTCCTGAGGGAAATGAGATTGATGTGTTTTTTTGTTTTGTTTCCACTGATGAAGAACATAACAAAAATAATCAGAGAAACTGTAATGGGAATGTGCTGCGTTCACTAAAGTATGAATGATGAGGCTGTGAATCTGCAGCAATTCACTGGGTTGTGGTGTGGCAACAGTAAAAGGAAAATTCAATTTTGTGTTGTTCTCCTAATTTAAAAGTCACCCAAATATTTTTTTGAAGGTTTCTCTTTTTTCTTTCCTACCTGTCACGTAATGTGCGTGGTTAAACTTGAATAATGGGAAACAGATGTAGGAAGCCACGCATTGCTAAGATTAAGAAGTGGCACTCTTTCTGTCCCTTTTGATGTTTTAGCATGTGATGAATTGTTTGTTACTGGTTTGTGTGTCTGTGTCAGCAGTATTGCCAGGCTTTCCTTGCCTGCATGAATTTATATGAAAGTTATTAGGAGTCTAGTGCAGATGCTGAGGTCTCTGCCAGCGTCCTAGTGGAGTTGGGGGTTTTGTGTTTTTTTTTAGCTCTCCTCTCTGCCAGTTTATAAGCTCAGCTGGGCATCTAAAGGTAATTTCATTTTACATGAAGTGCAGGGAAT
>VXAB01002531.1:1114724-1202743 GCA_013399175.1 Odontophorus gujanensis | reverse complement strand
TTTTTTTTTTTTTTTTTTTTTTTCCTCCTGGGAAACATTGACACCCATTTGAGATGGGAAATGAGGCAAGCAGTTCTGTTTGGAAGAAGGAACAGAATGCACGTGTAGTATCTGTCATAGTATATTAACTTTTCTGGAGTGTAAAATGTCTCTTGAGTCTGACTAGATGATGCGAAGAGAACACTATTTGCTTAAGTAAGGACTAGTTTTCACATGACTCAGTTGTTAAACTTTGCATTTCTGCTTTTGCTGTGTAAGTACATCTTGTTGTTGTTCTGTTTCCTGTTGTTGTAAGGCTTTTGAAAATTAAAAAACTAAAAATCATAAGACATTGGCAGTATGCAGAGTAACTTTTCTAATTGAAGATTTCTTAAGACTTTAAAAGGTAGGGTTGTAATTTCTTAGCATGATTTCATGCTGTTCCTAACAAGTCTTTCTTTTTGCAGGAGCTTTTGATGGAAGACCAGCAGATTACATGTTCATGCTTCTGTTTAACTGGATCTGCATTGTTGTATCCTTCTGCTCATCATTGAATTTTTAGAATATTTTGGTTCTCTG
Source organism: Odontophorus gujanensis (assembly GCA_013399175.1). Taxonomy (NCBI): domain Eukaryota; kingdom Metazoa; phylum Chordata; class Aves; order Galliformes; family Odontophoridae; genus Odontophorus; species Odontophorus gujanensis. The sequence goes on along the minus strand of VXAB01002531.1, from coordinate 1,202,185 downwards.
ATTTCTGTTGGAAATCTGTTCAAAGACCAGCTCTCAGTTGCTAAGTTCTAAAATTTAGAAATGTTTGCAGATGAAATTCTGTCTCTTCGGGAAAGTAACAAGTGGCTTGCAGGGAGAGTGCTAATGTGTGCACTGACACATGGTTGTAATGTGCTGAGAGAGCTAGGCTGTCCAGCCTGGAGGAGAGAAACTACCAGGTCTACCTGTTTCTGGTGGAATTTAGGGGTACCTTGCAAAAAGAGCCCTTACCTGCTGAGAACAAGGCAGCTAAGGCTGTGAAAGCAATGTTGTGATGACTTCTCTGGTAAACTTTGTGAAAAAGCTGGATTTGTTGGTCTGGGAACACTGGAAGCAGCCCTGAGCTGTGCTGTTCTACCTGAATCTTCATTAGGTCTCAGATGTAAAACAGAGTTGTTACGCTGGATGGTTGTGCTGCCATTTACAGGTATCTTGATGGGCTGGAAAAATGAGCTGGTCAGGAACTTCATGAAACTCAGTGTAGTACATAGGGAACAACCTCATGGAAAAGGCTGGGAACTCAGTGTCTGCAAAGCAGCTTTGCAGAAAAGGACTTGGAGGTTCTGGCAGTCACCAGTTTGACTGTGAGCCAGGAACATGCCCTTGTGTCTGAGTGCATCCTGGGCTGCACACTGAGCAGTGCATTTTCAGCAGGCTGAAGCCTCTCTGCTCAGGGCTGGGAGGAAGAGTGACCAGGCAAGCTATGAGAGTTGCAGAACTTTCAGTACTTCCTCAGTACAAGTGAGGCTTGGATGTACTGGAACAACTCCAGTGAAGAGCTGTAAAGATGATTTAAGAGGATCTGTCATGTGAGGAGAGACCGAGAGAGCTAGGACTGTTCAACCCAGGAAAAGAGAAGATTTAGGAGTATCTCATCTGGATGGATAGCTACCCGATGGGGGAGGGAGTAAAGAAAAAGCCAGACTTCTCTTGTCCTCAGTGATGAGAATAAAGGCAAGGGGCAGAAAATGAATGACAAAATTCAATTTAGATGCAAGAAAGAGCTGTTTTTACTGTGACACTGATCAGGAATCAGAGGTTGTGTGGTGAAGTTTTGGAACCTCCGTCACTGGAGGCATTCCTGTTCTGTTTGTATTTTTCCAGCCTTCTTGCAGCAATTTGCAGTGACACAACATGTAGAGAAGAGGAAGGGTTGACATCAGTGTAAACAAGATGCAGCCAGGAAAACTGCTATGTAGAAATGTCACCTTTATCAATAGATTAACCATCTCTAGTCATGTTCCACTGTATGGAGTGAATTCCTGCTAGTCCTGTTGAGCCACAGTTGTAACAAGGAAAACGACCTGTGTTGCTAAAAAGCCATCTGCTACATTGTGGTTGTTGGCTGCTGACTGTGAACTGTGAACTGCATCTGGTTGGGACATGACTTTCAGACTGGTCATTTTGAAGGATGCCAACTGCTTGTTCCACAGATGATGTAAGGGGGCAAGCTGCATGTATGATCTAGACAGGAGCTTAGTGCCATTTTCTGTGTTCATAAACTATTAAATGCATTCTCCAGTACTTGTTTCTACCCAACAGCTACTACAGCAAGTCTTTTGAGTTCCAGGATAGGGAAAAAAGCCTGCATTGATAGACTTCAAGAAGTTTTATTTTTATTCTGTCATTCATATATATACATATATATATACACATACATTTATATGTATGTTATCATCAACAAAAACTTCAAAATCTTAAAAAAACAACACCAAATACAAAAGAACAAATGAATCAACTGTTACACCTGTAATGTGTGCTTTAATGCAAGAGCTGATTTTTCATCGTGGAGGAAAGGCCAGTGCATCAGCCAGCTCTCAGGGTAATGACTTCATAATAGCTTAAAAAGCTGCTTAGAAATTGATTAATGTACATAAAGTAAGCCTGCCAGTCTGTAGGTTATTGGAGATTTTTTGTTGTTCCAATGAACAATGTACTTAGTGCTTTGCAATAACTTTGTTTTCATTTTAAGTGTAAAAACTCAGGGCCTTTCCATTGTGCGTTGCTTCTTTTTGTCGTTCTAGTCTATGTGGTTTCTCTGCTCTTTCCTTGATGGTAAAATGGCAGATAACTGGCTTGGTAATGGACATGCAGGTAAGTGCAGTGCAGCTTTTGTATGTAATAATCTTCAAATATCTTGCTGTTTAATGGCCTTATGGGCAGTGTTGTCTGCATAACTATAGAACATATATGAACGAAAACAATCCAGTTTTAACTCAGAATAGATTGGCTTTGCGTGTATTGTTAGTTTTTCCAGTTTGAGTGCTTTGGGATAGCTTCAGCTAGCATTGCAAGCTTCAGTTTGACTCTGGAGTCAGGGAGTGAGAATCAGCTCTGGCAGCCAGGAATCACACTCCTTCTACTAAAGGAGTCCCAAGATTTTGTATATATACAGTTTCCTCTAATGAATGGGTTTCTGTATTCTGACTCTTTTAGCTAAACATGGTTCCTAGGTTAATTGGTCTTCTCAAATTCATTCCTTTTATTTGCTGACTGAAGACTTTAGTATGCAAAATGCAGTTCAGATTAATATCAGAACTGTGAAGTGTAAAATGCTCACAGGAATGATTAATAGCAGTCTGAAGAACCAGTTTCAGTGAGGGAATTCTTTCCTGCCCAGATGTTACGACGGGAGGAATAAGGGAGACATTTCTTGAAAGCAACTGTGTCAGGTAACTGCGTGTCTTCAGTGTCTCTGCTGTTATCTTATTTCTGTTCCCATCACCCAAAGCTCGCAATATCCCTCATTCTATACAAGATTACCTTAGCATTTAGTAGATCATTCCTTAGGCTCCTCTCACAGATAGAAGTAGTGATCGTGCATCTGCAGTCAGACTTCAGTTAAGAGCTGTTAATAATTTTACATTTAATTTGTATTATTTGTAAGGCTCCAATTTTTTTTGTTTCAAAGGAATGCTGAAATCACATTATACAAGTTTTAGACTGGCTGCGTTGATTTGTATCTTTTTGATTAAAAAGAAAGGTAAAATGTTTCTAAATCTGTGCACAAAATATTGCTCAAAAGAGGATTGTTTGAGGGTATAAATATACTTTTGTTAGAAATGGAGTTCTTTGTGTTGAGTGTCTTGCTTGAAAAGAATATGACAGAGAGTAGGACAGCTGGGTCTTTCATACCAGATACTTTCAGAAACTGTTTTTTCAGTGAAGTAAAAATTATTTTAACAGAGGACATAAGGTGCTGGTGTAACGTAGGGAAGGCTGGTTTCAGTGGAACCTGCTAACTAGTACCACCCTTGAAGGAGCGTGTTTTATCTCTTCCAATCACTCAAGCTGTCCTATAACATTCATAGTGCATTCCCCAGTTTAGAAGTCAGCAGACAGCTGAAATATAAATTTCTCTTTGTTCCACCAAAAATAATCCAGTCAGTTAGCACACCAGTGTTGGAAGTGTTTGAAATACTCTCCTCGTGCTGAGTAGGAGTTGACTCAAAACTCTACCAAGGTAACGTTGCCATGTCTGGCTGTGGTACTTTGCAGTGTGGTTTGCTGGCACACCTCCCCTCAGTGGTGGTCTGAGAGACACAGGGCTGGAAATTAGACGTGGCAAGACTTCATCTGGTGTGTTAGTGTAGTCTTAGATGAGTACATGTTTGGGTAGTGCCTTGAATTGTACGCGGAAGTGATGGTGGCACAAACGTTGCTGATTGCTGTAGGTGTGGTACCAGGCAACTGGGAGCAGTGGAATTGGTTGTGTTTATTGTTTCACTTTGTTGCTTTGGAGCCCTTTAACTTGGTCTTGTGATGTTGTTGCTACCCTGCTTCAAAACCTGAGGTACCTTTGGTACGTCTCTGCAGCTCTGTGCTGAAGCATGGACTGCATGTATTAGAAGTGACGAGAAGTAATCATGTTTGATCAGATACTCGGGATATAACTATTTTTAATATGTGACTTGGTAGTTCTGTACCTTATTGGGAATTGCACCACCTGGTTGGGGTTACATGGTCACCAAAGCTGTCATATACTGTAACCTAATAGGGCCTTGTCTTCATTAAGAAAATATTTTCCAGCACAGCCAAAGAGAATGACTAAGTAGATTCTCTTGCTTAGCTTTCTGATCTTGTGAGCAGATGCATGGCATGTAGTGGCAAAAATTCTGGGGCAGTCCTTAAAGATTTTGCTAGTGTATCACGCTTTTAAACCTTAGAGCTTCTGCTGCCCCTTGAAGTTTCTCAGACTTCTGTGAAAGTGATGGTAACTTTTTGTCTCTTTTCATTTTAACGTTGCAGTTGCTGATGATTCCGCTCATCATGTCAGTACTTTATGTGTGGGCCCAGCTGAACAGAGACATGATTGTATCATTTTGGTTTGGAACAAGATTCAAGGTAAGTCAGTTTATTGGAAAGGTTTCTGCCTGGAATATGGTTACAAAGGGAACAAAGAACAAAATAGAAGTATTTTATCCAATTAAGGATGTCCTATGGTTTCATGAAGGTATATACTCCTTGAGGTGCGACAAAGTCGGTTCTCTTCGTGGTCTTCTGTATGATGTCAGGACATCTCTTCAGTAAAGCCACATTGTGTGACGGCTGAAATTCATTGGTCTGAACAAAAGAGGGGAGAGAAAAAAAGAAATCATTAACCTGACTGAAAGCTGAACAGTAGTGAGAAAATGGTGATGTTTAGAAATTGCTGTTTCCTGGGTAGCGTGGTCTGTTTCTGCCAGGTCTTGTGATGAAAGCTGTTTTGATTGTTGTTTCCAGACCTTCTAAAATTCAGAAATGTTAGGACTGTTTCAGATTGGCATGGAACATAATCAGGCACATCTTATGCCACCTAAAGTATTTGAACTAGTATGATTTGTCCACATGTTAGTGGTTGCTCAGTTTATAGTAACCAGCTTTTTGGTTATAAGCCTCTTAAGCTAATACAACAAGATCTGTGCAGTGCTAAAACACTGGGAGTCTAATCATGCTTAGTGCAGTGGATCTTGAACAGGTTCAAGTTCCACACTTGTACATACACTTTCTGTATCTCCATTCTTTTTCAGGCCTGTTACCTTCCGTGGGTTATTCTGGGATTCAACTACATCATTGGTGGATCGTATGTATTTACAAATAAGACCTATTTGAAGTTATGAAGTCTTTTACACCTATTTCTTACCACTCTCTTCACAGCAGCTTTACTAAAATAAGAGGCTTAAATTAGCAGTATAATTGGTCCAATTCTGGTCACTGTTGTGTGGTCATTGTTTAATGCAAAGAGATGTGTATGTGGGAACTAGAGAATGTAGATGAGGAGGAAGTAATAATGATTAGATTGTTCTGGTAGATCCATGCATTAGGGCATTTCCTTACTGAAGGCATAATGCCCAATAAGGAAAGGTTTAATCCTGTAAGACCAGCAGATTTTCAGAGACAAACTTAATTTGAATCGTGATGTTTCTTTTTTCCATCTGAATCTCATCCAACGTGCTGCTTTTATCAGCATGTGAAACACAGAGAAATTGCAATTACAAGCCTATGGAGTGCCATATTAGCACTTTTTGTGCCTGTTGACCCGTTTCACTTTTCTTTGACCAAACTCAGCCTTGCAGGCATCTCCTCCTCTTTGTGCGGTCTTTCCTTTTAGTGCCCTCTATTGGCTGTGGCCACTTGGCGCCGCTGTAACACAGTGACAACAGCTGGTTGCATGGTTGATTTGTACGAGGAGGAGGTAGGAATACAGCAAAACCCAATTCCCTTTTCTGGCTGTGCCTCCTACTGACTCATCCGTTACTTGAGAAGACTGCTTGCTGTTAGATACCTGCTGTTTCTATGCATGACAGAAAATACTCGAGGGCCTCCACTGAGCAGTGTTCCTACGAAATTAGGAACAAAACAGTACAACAGGAGACAGGTTGTCCAGCAAAAACAGCAGTAACTTCTCAAGCTCCACCAACTATTATTTTAGACACTAATGGCTATACGGTCTAATTCTCTGAAGTAAACAAGCATTTAATTGCATTTTCAGTACAGTCTGTGAGAAGGCTTGGAAGGGAGGGTGGAACAGCCTGTTGATGTGCTGGCGCTGAATAGCTGGCCCTTCTAAAGAAGTGGCTGCAAAATGCTGAGGGAAGGGAAATTTCTGTGGTTCACGGCACTGGCAGTGCCTGTGGCAGGTGAACAATAGCAGCTGGCAGAAGATGAGTACTCATTTATTTCTGGGGAAAACAGCCTGCAAAACTGTTCTTGTTCTCTTTCCTTGCAGAGTCATCAATGAGCTCATAGGAAATCTGGTTGGACACCTGTATTTCTTCCTAATGTTTAAATATCCAATGGATCTGGGAGGAAGGAATTTTCTGTCCACACCTCAGTTCTTGTAAGCTGTTTTTATACTTTAGTTCACTGTTTATTGGGACCAGTTTTTTAAATTGTTTGTAAGGAAATATATCTTCTGGGTTTGCAAAATGTAAAATAATTTGTTAAATCAACATTCTTCAGTACATAGTGGCTGTGCTGTTGTGTATAGATTAAACTGACTCACCAAAAATGTCTCATTTCTTGTGGATGGCCAGCTGTTGTTTGTAACCCCCGTGGATGGCTTGTGTTCTTTATCCGCTCTTAAATGTTAGAGGAAGAGCTATGCCTCTGCTTTGCTAATGATTAAACTGTAGTAAAGAAACCTCCCTGCTAATTATCAAACAGTATCCATTAGATCTTGTTTAGATTTATTTTCTCCTGTAAACGAACTTTTTCTGTATTTCCATGTACCATTACATTAGCTACCAGATAAGCAATGACAGAAATCTTTTGCAGATTTGTTAGGCACCATTATATGTATCTACCCTGCAGTTGGTATCAGTCACCGTGGCTGAAAATTCAAGTCTTGGATTCTAAAGTGTTCTTGTAACTTATTGTTTTGGCACTGGAATATTGAGATCAGAAGCCAAAGGCTGCAGTTTCAATTCCCCTTGTCCACATTTATTTGAGTTGTAAATATTCTTTCTCTACCAAACGTCAGTTAGCAATTGGGTTAGTTAAGAGTTTGTCCTATAAGAAGGTTAAAAGCTGCTAAGCTGAATTACAGTTATACTTGTGCATTTTTTTTTTAAAGAGTAGTGTAGTTTTGTATTTGCAAGCTCTCCTGCTAAACCTACTTTGCTGTGAGGATTAGAAGACTAAATGTTGCTTTAAAATGTCTTTCAAGGCAGTAACAGTTCCGAAAATATTGTTGATCTTGTTGATTCTCCATGTGTGTATTTAATTTTTTTTCTATATTTGAGAAGCACAAGTAGAAATGCTACAGACACTTTTCAAGAGAGATAAATGTTGCCCCTGCACTGTAATGTTTTGTAAAAAAAAAAAAAAAGGAGGAAAAAAGATTCTGTGATGAATTATAGATATGTTTAGCATTATAATGAAGATTATGCAGAATCATTTTTTAAATATGAAGGAATCTGTTTTTATCTTTGGGCTTTGGATTTTCTTGGTCAGATTCAGGAAGAGATTTATGGGAGCTCAGTTTAACTATGATTTACAGAGCTGAAGCAACTTTGCATTGATAGCATCCGAGATATATCCCACTGACATCTGCAGGAAGGCTGTATTTTAGGTGATTACATTTAAATGGTAGTCTGAGGTGGATGATGTGGTCTTACAGCCAAATTTGACCTGCACAGGTCACTTAAACTTCAGTCAAACTGGGTGCTTAGTCTCTTAGGTCCATAGTTCCTCAAGAAGGGTTATTTAGAGAGCAGTGAAATAACTGTAGCTTTGTTACAGTTGGAGAGAGAGTTGCTCAGAATTAATTTGGATTTTTTTATTACTTCTCCAGGGGAAAAAGAAGGGAAAGGAGTTTGGGGAATCAAGTTCATATCACAGTGTTTATTCTCAGCAATGAAATAACTTGCATCTTTTCCCTTTGTTTGGATTATTATATATGGGCATATCCTAAAGACGAAAGTTCCCCAGAGTTCCTGTTTCCAATTTTAAGCCCTCAGTACAGTGAAAGAATCCTGTGAGGTACTGCTCTCAAAAGCTAGTTTTGTTGCAAAACCTAACAGCTAAATTGAGTGCATAGGAAAGTATTCTGGTGATTACTCCCAAGATACAGCTCTTTCTCAAACTCTCTTTCTCTTTTGGCTTGTTGTAGGTACCGCTGGCTGCCAAACAGGAGAGGAGGAGTGTCAGGGTTTGGTATCCCACCTGCTAGCATGAGAAGAGCTGCAGAAGATCAGCAGGGTGGAGGAAGACACAACTGGGGTCAAGGTTTCCGGCTAGGTGACCAGTGAAAAAACTCTTGCCCTTGGAAAACGGCAACTCTTTGGTTTTATTTGCTTGTAGGATCGATCCTTCCTGGTGCAGAGCTGGCTAAAGAACTGAGCTCTCTGTAGTGCTGTTGGTTTTACTGTTTTGGAACAATTTTTCTGGTGCAAGAGAAAATAAAAAAAATGTTCAGAAGGGAAAACATAGATCTTACTCCAGGCTAGCCAGTAGTGTCAAACTTGATTCTGCCATTAAGAATAAGCTGCCTTTGTACAGTGTTGTCTCTCTGTCACAACAGGCTTCCATTTTGCCATCTTATTCTGTACTGTGATGGAAAAATCTACTGTTGTTTTATCACGCCTGGTAGAAGCTTTGTTGGTCAAGAATCCAGTATGTGGCAGATGGATCGAACTAACCCTAATGTTTGGGAAGCTCATTTTTTTCCATAGCTGTGCTTAAGTCCTGGGGTCTTTGGAAACATTGTTTAAGTGATGTTTTTGTGCAGCGTTCATAAAGTAAAGTGCAAATGTTTTGTTTCCATAATCAAGCTGTATTTTTGAGAGCAGTTTTTTCTTACCATGCAGCATATGTCCAAGCTGATACAGCATGAGATGTGCAAGACTAAGGATATGAGGGCTTTCAATTCACATGGCAATAACAGATACTCACGCAATTGAAATTTCTAATTTTTCATGGCATGTACAAGACTTGCTCTATTTTAATTGAAGCTATTTGAGTTGGTTTTTTTTTCCTGAGATCTTTAAATTCTTGGCTTCAGGGTTTCTGTTTTGATCATGAAATTGGGTGTTACAAACAGTAGCTTACAACTAGAAAATGTAACGTACTCTGGTTAATATAAAGGGTAGTGACTGCAGCATTATGTTTATAATAACTGAATCTACAGCTTTCTCTTAAAAGCTTTAAGGCATCAAAGAATCAAAGCTGGAAATAAACTTTTCCAGGTTAAAGATATAATAGATTTTTCTTCTTATTTTTTTTTTTACTACAGGATTCTTTCATTGTTGAATGAGAAACTATGTATGCTGTTTATTAGTATGTGTATTTTTCTGGTAAATCTTTTTGACACAGAGAGGGAATGATTCTGTACAGTAGTTTCCCTGGTACTGGATCCCGTGGGCAGAGCACAGGGCTAAGATCCAGGAAACTGTAATGCTGATGAGCTACTTTCTCACCTTATGAACTTGAGCAAATGTTACTTATCTCAGTTTTTCCAGTGGTGAAGAGGACTTGTGCATCTCTCATAGGATTCTTAAAAAAGTAGGCACTCCACAACTTTCCTGGGTGGTAGCTGCTGGTGGAAAAAAGATAATGTTTAAGGCCTTGTGAGTAACACTTAAGGTAGCAGTGCAATTGTGCTAAATTTAACCAAGACTCATAAGTTGTCTTTTTTTATATATAGTGGAGAAAAAAGAGCACTGTCACTCTTTTAGGATGAGATTCAAGTCTTTGAATTTCCAATTAATGTTTTTCATTATGCTAGGTAGGTAGGTAGGACACAGAAGGCTGTTCTGCTCCAACTTACATATCTCAGGTATTTACAAGTAGGTGATGTGAATCTGGGCCAAAACGTTATTACTTTTTTTTGTTTGTTTGTTTTTTTCCCCCTTAACTAAACCTGGTTTATGAAGGTTGATAACTTGTAAATACTACTTGATATGAAACTGGTTGGAAGATTTCAGCTGGCTTGCCTGAAAAATACGCATGCTCCATTTCTTTATTGTGACTCCCCTTTGTTGATGAGGCATGTGGACAAATGTAGAAAACTGCTGACAGTCACCGAGTGTGCTTAAATTTTACAGGAACTTGGGAGTTCGGAAATCACTTGCCATTTTTGCCTATTCAGTTGTAAGTTTTAACGATGCTTTTGTCTCTGTCTTTCTTTATATACAGTGTTGAGCAGAAAAGAGTACTGTAGTGTTGTAAATATTAATCTGTTGTTGACCAACACCTGTTATTTGATGCTAACTTGAAAATTTTCAGAACCATCAGTTTTATAGGAGTCATGATGCAGCTGATGTTCTTAGTTGTAATAATCTCATCACTGTCTCAAGCTGATATTGTCTTTTTGAGTCAGGAGCTAACTGCTAAGTGAAGATGCAGTAGTTGAGTCACAAACTTAAATTCTGGTACGCTCAGATTGCACATCTTTCTACAGAAGGCCATAAAGGGGGCACAAGTAGGAGGAAACATGGCAAAAATCATTGTCCTGGCCCTATGCATTGCACTGTGTCTTCAGTTTTATTAAATCCTCCTAGAAATTAAGAGGAAAGGAATTTGCAAAGAAAATAGACTTCTGGTAAGTCCTGGTTTTCTTCTGAGCTACTTCAAGTCGATTTACATTGCTGGTATGGAAGATTCACTTCAGAATTCCATATTGTAAATTCACTTTGTTTATTTCTTGCTTGTCACTTGACCTGAAGCACTGTTTGTCCTCTAGTGTACACTGACAATGGCAGTCTCTTGCTAAATGAGTACCTCCTTTCTTATTTTGTACAGATAATTTCCCTTTTTGTAATCACATTTTGTTGGCGAAGTTTTAAATTAAAGTTTTAATCTGTTATTGTCTCTGTTTTGCTAAATCATAATTCTACCTAAGGCAAGTCTTCTGGTGAACGTCTCTGGAGAATGTCTCACAGCTGCATTGTGCCACAGTGGGGGGAATCTTGTTTTCTGTGATCATTCTTTATTTGTAATTATTACTTTGTTTATCATCATGAGTTCTGACAGTTTGTGTCCTTATGTTGTTACAGTCCTTTTACAGGTTTTTTGGGACAAGCGTGTACTTAACTGTTCATTCTTTATTGTCCTCTGGGAAAGAAATACCCTTCTACTAACTCAAGTTTTGTGAGACTGGTAGAGGTCCAGCTGGATATGCCCAGATGCCAGATTTTTTTGTCTGTCTGTTATCTCAGGTGATTTGGAGACAGACAGGTATCCTCCAAATTACTCTTCTGAGTCTCATCATTCAAGTTCACTTTTTCTGTTTGTTATGGAAGTGCCAGAGAAAGTCACTGACTTGGTTCGTAACATGTTGCATGCATTTGTTGAGCTCTTTCAACTGCAACATCTTGGTCTATGCTCAATACATCAGACATAACATAAGTGTGTGTTTATTACTTTGTTCAAGTTGCATAAATGGTCAGTGGGAGAACCAAGAATATGAAACGATGTCTTCTTCATTTTCCATTCCTCTCACTTTGTGTTGGTGGCAGCTATTCTCTGGTAGCTTGGTGGTTTTCTCTGTGCAAGAAAGGGTCATTGAGGCCCTGGAGTGTGTCCAGAGAATGAGAAATAAGTTGCTTTGACCTGTTTTGTCACCTGATTGCCATGTGAGGAAAACTGAGAGACTTTACCTTGCAGGTTAGCACGTCATTTGCAGTATCGCAGAAGATCTGTGTTACTGTATTACTGTATACAGTATACAGGAAGGTAGACTACTTTGCCCTGACAAGATAATGAGCTCGAGAGAAACACGCTGTAGCCTCAAGCTTCTACGACCAGTCACCTTATACCTTTACTTCTGTTCCTCATATATAACATCGATCATTTTCATATTCTTTTCAGCCCTGTGCTAGGATTAGGATGATAGATCAACTTGTACTTGCCACAGTATGGCAGGGCACTAAATTTGGTGAAGATCTTAGTGTTGTCATTGCATGCAATAGGAAATAGCTTTTCTTGGTTTTGCGCATCCCTAAATTCTTCTTAGTTTACCATAGATGATAGTAACAGTGTGACATGAAATTCAGAGTTGAGTGTATTATCTTGGTTTTATTAGTACAACGTGCATATTAAGCAGAAGTATTTCTATCTAAAAGATGTCAATTTGCTGGTTTTTTTAGCATTGAAAAGATAAAAGGACTTCAGTTTGCATTTTTGAAGCCCACATTTTTGGTGATGAAAGGGATTTGATTTGCAACAGTGGCTCATCCTTTTATAATTTAGAACAGGATCTAGGAGGAATGATTGTAACACTTAGGAGCAGAAGTGCTTAAAAGGAACTGTAACTGTGGGATGCTGGGAAGACTTGTACAGAATCTTGTTGATGTTGGGATGGGAAAAAGTGAAGATGAAACCTCAGTTCTAGTGCTTCATGTTTTTATTTTTGGCATCCCACGTGACCAAAAGAATGTCCCTGCAAAATGCCATTAAAGCTCAAATTCCCTCATGAGGCCAAGTTTCTCATGATGGTGGGTCACTCATGATGAAGATTGTGGCAACTGGAGGTAGCATTTAGAAACACAAACACCACAGAAATTCTTGCATCTGAATGTTTTCATAGAATTCTGTAGAGAAGTGTATGTGTTTAGTCTTGAACTAATGGAACAGCTTGTTAAGTGTTGAAAGCTGCTTTGTAGTGATGCTTCACTCTGTTTTTAAGTTATGTTGGTTAGCTGTAGTTAACTCTAGCATACCCCTCAGCTTAATTTTAATTAAAATAAAAAAACAACCAACCACCACCTACCTCAACTAGAAATGCTCCTTTGTAGTAGTTGTCTTCACTAGGACTTGACTAGCAGTGCTCAATATTGGTGGTGTAAGAAGTCGAGCAGTTGGTTAAGTAAAAAGTGCATTTCACAGCCATGAGAGGTAAGAATAAGAGGGTTTTTTGTGCTCATCCATCCCTCCACAAAGGGTGATGTTATTTTCCTGTTTGGATGAGGCTACAGGGTCACAGACACAACATTGTGGGCATTTAAAAATGAAGATCTTGTACATATGGCAGTGGATACATAAAGTAGAGAAATATACCAAATTTTTGGAGTTTAAAATATTTTACTTCAAAGATCTGAAGGGGTTCTGATCCCTAAAATATTTCCTGAATGAGAGATTCAGGATTTGGGAAGGGGATCTGAAGGTGCTGGGAAGATTTTTAACTGGGCTTGTAGATGGTCTGGCCAAAAATATTTTTCTAAGTGCATTTTTCACAATACAGGCTGAGAAGAGACAGCCTCTGGTTGCAGAGAAGAGCAGCACTTGCCTCTGTTTTTGTCTACTGAATCCTTAACCCCACAGTGGGGGAAGATGAAGCACTTTGAAATATCTGTACTTGTAACTGGGGTAAGCAGATAAGCCTTTCAGGATGAGGAAGCATTGAGCTTGTGCCTGTAACGTGACCACCTGTCTCTCTAAGCAGTTACTTGTTCACTCTGAACTGTCTGTAGTTACTGCTGCTACTTCAGGAGTAAAAATGACAATGTGCGTGTCAGGCTATTGACTACTTTTGGGGGCTCAGTCTAAAGAGTTAACTGACTGCTGTCGCTGTTTCACTATTTTCACTTAGTAGCTTCTGAGGACAGATTACATTTTCTTAAACTGGATGCTAGAGGTTTTGGGTTTTCTGATGTATGCGTAATTGGGTAGGAAAGTTATTCTTGCCATGTTTTCTGATCTGTCTCGCCTTTCTTCCCCAAGATACACCATTTAAGATAAAAATTCAATTAGTGTTAAAATCAAGAGTATGGCAAAGATGCTGGGGCAGCATTGAGAAGATTCAACAAGTTGCTTTATGCAGCTGATGGCATTTAAAGTTCTTTAAATTTTTTAAAAATAAATTTATATATATATATATATGTATAGAATTATTATTTTCTATTATTTTATAATTTTTTTAAATTCTTTTTATTTAAGTTTCTTTCAGCACTTCTGTTGTGTAAATCCAGAAAACAGATCAAATCTTGCAGGAGCTGATACTCCTGGAAGATCCTGGACATTTCCATGCATAGGAGAAGGATATTGCAAGCACTCAAACTGTTGCTGAAATTAGAAGTGTTCTAGATCATGCAATGCAAAACATTTTTTTTTCAGCTTCCGTCCTAGCAAAACCCAAACTTAAGTGTGGTCTTCACTTGTTTGTAGGAACAGATGCACTCCTTTCCAACTGTTTTAGCGTCTGTTTTGGCTGTAGTAGTCCTAAGTGCATGTAGCCAAGGCTGGTGGCTCCCAGTGGGAACCAGCACACCCAAATGCAAAACGTGGGAAATGAGAGGAAGAAGTGTCAAGCATGACAGGACAATCAGCTTTCTTTATCTGACTGTTAGTTAGCTTTGTACAACTAAGAAAGAAGTAGTACAGACAAGGATGAAGTGACTGAAACATTTTGGGAGGTCCTGGTTTGTCATATCCGGAATACAACCTTTCCCAGCAGGATTCAGTGGCCACTTGGGATGTCAGCTGCTGTTTCTGAAGGCTACAGAAGGGGAATTGCTTCCTAGTAGGAAAATAAAGGGGCAAAAAGCAGTTTGGTACGCAGGAAAAGCTCATAGCTGAAGAGCAGTCCTAAGTGCTTGCACTGAGTTGATTTCACTTGAAGAGTCAGACATCTGTGTATATCTGAGGATGTAATGCTTCAGGCTTTTATTTCTAAAATGACTTCTCAAGTAGGTTAGAGCATACAGTGATTTTTTTGTTTGCATTTAGAGCTCAAATCAACCCTTAAAAGTTGCTATCAATGCATACTGCTTTGTTTTGGGCAAAACAGTTGTGCAGCCTTCATTTTCAGAAGTACTTTGGTAGTGGCTTTTAATTTCAATAAGCAAAAACTTGAGAGCTTTTAGAAAAATACCAAGCTTGGGTCGCTATTCCTCTTGCTCTTTGTATAGAAGGTACTTAGAGATGCTTAAGAACTTACAGCTTCTAGACAGTTTCTGCATTTCTGGAGAGCTTTTCTAATGCATCTGCTGCTCTTGTTGGGTAGTTTTCTTGCATGCTTTAGTGAGAACAGGGTCATCTCACTGAAACCTTCCTTCGCTTTTTTTTTTTTTTTTATCTGAAACTGTACTTGAAGAATTTTGTCCAAATTGAATATTTCAGCGTAGGACTGGAATAAGGACAGGGTATTCTCTCCTTAGCCCGCCTGCTTCAAACCTACACCTGATCCCTGTGCTTTCTGAGCCTGTGTTCTGAAGAAGGGAAGGCTTCTCACAGGAATCACCAGATCCATCTGCAAAATGGAAATACTCTGTTTACTTGAGCAGGTTTTACCAGAGACTCTTCATCCATTGCCTAACGTGACAGACATCATATATATGGAAGATCTTCACATCATTTATAGAAGTGTAATCTTGATACTTAGAATCGTGGTCTCAGTAGCAATATTGGTTTTATAACAAGTCTTTTCTTGCCTCTTCTGTTGGCTGCTGTGGCAGTAAGCAATCAATCTCTCCCCTCCTTGCTCCTAGGGAGGAACTTGTTATAATACCTCTTCCCTTGCTTACATCCATCTCATTCTCTCAGATGATCTGATGGTAAAGTAAAACTCTGCTCTCAAATCCTATATATGCATTTGGAGCTTGCTGCTACTGCTGCTATTCCAGAACATCTTTTGTGCACATTTTCCAGCTCTGTTAATCAGATGTCTAACAAATTTCCCAAATCTCCTCATTCCTGAGAGCCCTTGGAGCTTGCATAGGCTGGGATGCAGAAGGAGCAGACAGGAGCGTGGAGGCCTGTAGAAAACTGAGCTGTGCCCAATCTTAGCTGGGCTGTCTGCTACAACCTTGTGTCTGGCACTGGGAGTGTTCAGTAGCATACGGAGTCCTTGAACACATCATTGACTTGATGAGAGGTGGATTTTTGTGGTTCAGGAAGACATCCATCAAGAAAAAGTTTTCATCTCTTAACAGTGCATTTCCTCACTTTTGCTCTCCTTAATTTGTCCTTTTCAAATAATTTATTCTTCTGTGTCATGTGCTTGGCAGAGGACTGGAAGGAAAAAGAGATTGATACAAATTGGTGCCATTCAACTTTCCTGGGCAGTGCGGTAGTAGATCTGAAGAAGAAATATCCTCTATCAGTGGTGTATGTGGTGTAGTGATGTGGTGCTTGAAGGTCTAGTAAATCTGTAAGAACTGTGTCAGCCTGATTCCTTGAGGGCAGACAGATACAACAGGCCCTGCAGCTGTTATCTGGTTGAGTAACTAAGTGGATGGGGGACATTTAGCTGGCTGCAGCTGCAGGATTTTAGCTGTGTAGCTGCTATTAGAGCACAGCTCACTGAGGCCTAATAATTACAGTATAATTTAATGTCAGTGCAAACAACATAAGCTAATGCATTTGCTCCCCTATAGATATGCTTTGTCCTCTAAATCTACTCCTGTACGTTCCTCAAAGTCATCCTGCAGCTTTCATGTCCCCTTGTGCATCTTAAATTAGATCAATAACTTCCTAGGCTGGCTCGGGTGGGGTGGCTTGCTCCACAAAGCTGCTTTCTGAAGCTGAAAGCAATGCAATCCCGAGGAAATCCTGCTGAGTAAGGAGTGCTTCGGTTAATGTGTAATCGAGTTGTGATAAGACCAGCTAATAAAGATAAGGTTCTTAACAAGCGGCACAGGACAATGAGCAGGGAAATGGAGAATGGAAAACAATGTGATTAATAATGACCCCTAGCTTCACAGCTCCCAAAAAAAACCAAACCCACAAGCCACCAACCCTGAAGATCTGTGGGCATGATGCTGGGGGGGGGGGGGAGGGGGGGGAGGGANGGGGGGGGAAGGAAAGTGGGAGGAATCTAGGAAAAAGTGACAGGAGAGCAACTGTACCTGTATAACAGCAAGAGTTATACCTCTGGCTGTTGGAAGGCTGCCTTAGGCATAGCTGTAGGGAATTCAACTCCGTGCTTGTGAGTTTGTTGGTTTGGTTTTTTTTAATACATTTTAAAAAGTGGAAATTGAATTATTCTCTCTAACTCATTAGGGGAGCCTCTGTGGAAGCATGCAGACTCAGGAGGAGAACCCTGCCATGGAAATGCCCCTGGGCACAGAGCAGCAGTCACTGGGCAGAATAGCCTTTGCATCTGATGATCTTTAACTCAGCGCCATTGCCACCACTGAGATCACTCATGTTGAATCCGTACCTTGTTGTATTGCTGCTATTATTTTGACTCAAGATAAATTTGCCAGTGGGCCAAATCAGTAGGACAGGCACTCCCAGTTCACTACCTATCTTGTCTAGAAGGATGCACTCTTTTCCCCCTAATAAAACATGGAAATGTAAGCTTGCTTGCTGTGAGAGGCTCCTCACTAGGCATGGAGCAGTGGTAAACTGCATGCTGCCCAGATGAGGGCAATTCTGTGGACATGCATTTATTTCTGACTATGCCACTGTGTGTCAGACTTCAGCTTTGCTATGTGCTTGCTAACAAACAGCCACTGACTGATACTGCAACCCCGACAGAGAGCTGATGAACACAGGTGAAATTGGAAAAGGTTGGAAGGAAGAAGCACATTGCTCTAATCTCTCTTTTGGAATAGCAGCAGCAGAAAAGTTCAGGGCAAAAATCATGCCCATGTCATCTGTTTTGTAACCTGAGTGGTGGTGGTTTTAAGAAGTTAGTAGTCTGGAGCATATTGAAACATTAATCTAGTGTTGAGCGAGCACAGTTGTCAATGAAGAAATTGCTACTTGCATGTGGTGATTCAGGAAGAACATCACCCCAGGAAAGTGCTGATCTTTCTTGTCCAAGGCTTTGTTCCTTGGCTTGTTCAGGCTCTGATGGCTGTTGTTCAGGAGCAGCAAATTACCAGCAGTTATGCAAGGCATAGAAGTAGGGCAGTTCTAGCTTGCATCGAGAATAAATGGTGAAAGCCTGATAAGCTCTGAATAGCTTTTGTATTTAATCTTATGCTTGTAGCAGCTTTAATAACTTGTTTAAAAAGGTGAAGGTGAACTCATAACGTGAGCGTGCAGGTTGCTGGGGAGACATCAGTTTTGGCTCTGCTGTGTTTGTGGAACCAGGAGGAGGCTCCCCTAGTACTGCTACAAGTCTGGGGCTGTGTCAGCAGGAGCTGCTGATGTTAAAAATCATCCCGTGTTGGTATCCTTCAGCTCTTTTGCAACGGCTTAGGTAAGTTGACAGCTTTTGTCAAAAAATTGAGAGGAAGAGAGTGAGAAGTTACAGTTCTGGCACACGGTGGCTGCAGATGGCCATAAGCAGTGGCCTGGAGAGAGGTGGGAATCGCTCTTTTTCAAAGGGGTGTCAACACCACCGTGAAAATTTAAACATGCTGTGATTTTGCTTGCTGAAGGTCAGCACGGCAGCATCTGCAGTTATCCTGAATTGGTGGGTGGTGCTTCTGCTGAATGAGACCATTTCTCTCCTGCCAAGGGACACCTGGAAGTTATTTGTGAGCAGAGGGGGGAAAGCTTCAGCAACTTGTATGTACTCAGTTCCCAAACCACTAGTATAAAAAAAAATCTCCTCCTAAACAAGTCAGGGGAGCAAGAGTATTGAGAAAACAATTCAACCCCCTGAAAGGCCAGGCACATTCAGTAAGCCCATTCTGCAATGCGACTTGCTGCTGTGCAGCTGAGGACAAAGCATCGGAGCCATCCTTCGGTGCCGCCGCCCCGCCGCCCGCTTGCTTCAGGAGAGACGTGCCTGGGCTTTGTTCGGATGCTGAAATGCCCTTGAAAGCAAAATCCACAGAGACTCAGTGGGCTGGAGATAAATCTGCGTTCGTCACAACCTTGTCTGTGATGAGATGCTGTCATCTGCCATCTCGATGGCAGTCAGCACTGTGGGCGCTTCCCAGCAAACGGAGGTGCTTGGCCCAATTCTCCTTCCCTTAGACAACACAAAATTCATCTCTGTGCGTCTGGGAAAGAGAGCGTGCTCCCCAGGTTCACGCTTAGGCCAAGTACGAAGAAAACAAAGCAAGAACTCAGCAGCCTGCTGCCATTTAGACAGGCAAAGCTCACACCGGAGAAAAAAATCCCTGTGCTCTCTGGGTGAGCGCTTATCATTCCTGGGGTTGGCACAGCAGAGCAGAGCTGCACATGCTTCAGAAAGCAAAGTAATTAATTCTCCTTGCTCCCAGCCACAGCAGTCTCTGTAGTGCAATGTTGCACTACAGCCGGCCATGGAGAAACTTTCTTTCCAATCAAAAGAAGTATTCATTTCTTAGTTTCTTGGGTTTTTCGCTCTTGACACAGCGGGGTTGGTCTTCCTTTTAGTGTTACTGAGGACAATGTCTGCCTTGCCTTTCTGTGACCTTCAGTGTGTGGCTTCATGTTAAAATTTCCATCCTCCTCATTCAAATGCTGGCATTCAAACAAAAAAAGATTAAAATTCCTTTTGTTTAAATCCCTAAGAGAGAGCCTTGGAGCATGCTGTTGGTGAGATGCTGGGGTACAGACTGGTTTGTGCTCCTGGCTCTGCTCTGGTCACCTGGGTTCTGGCACCAGGGAGGATCTCAAACTCATGGGCCCTCAATCTGGGTGCCTGTGTTTCTGGTAGTTAACCTAGCTGTGGTTCAAGTCTGTTCGTATCTTGGCTAGAGAACAGTCTTGGAGCTTTGTTTCCTCCAGCCTGGTGTGTATCTCTTCTCCATCATGGCTCCAGAAACATCGGTGCCCTCTTTCTTAATGTGTCAGGAAAATTTTTCCATTTAGAGGGTGGTGAAGCACTGACACAAGCTGCCAAGAAAGACTGTGGATGCCCCATCCTTGGAGGTGCTCAAGGCCAGGCTGGATGGGGCCCTGGGCCGTCTGGTCTGGTGGGGTGCAGCCCTGCCCATGGCAGGGAGTTGGTAGCGGGTGATCTTTAATGTCCTTTTCAACCCAAGCCATTCTATGGTTTTGATGGAGCTGCTTCAGGTGTGCTCCACAGTCCACCTTACCAAACACCTCTGTGCACTTGATCTCTGCATGTGTCACGGTATCGACTGTTTCAATTTAGCGGTAATTCCAGGTTGTGCCAGAGCTCCTTGGTGTTTCAGAGTCAGCTTCCTCATCACTATCCTCTTTTTACCTTAAGGTGGAGTTGGGAGAGCTGGGCCTGGACCCTTGAAGGACCAACATGACCCGTAAGGTGAGGCAATAGCTGGTGTGGATCATGAATTTAAGCTGCAGCCAATGCTAGTGGAGGTAGATGTTCTTGGCAGCCGAGCTGAATTTGTGCGAAAACCTGGCTGTGACATCCCTTGTGTCATTGCTTCTTGGAAAAGACTTTGTGAGAGAGAGTAAGGAATGCAGGATAGCAAGGACTGGATACAAATATAAGATGGCTTCTACAAAATAACAGTAATTTACAAAAAAAAAAAAAAAAAGAACCAAGAGGAAGATTTTGGGTATAAAGAAATTTCATGGGTATCCTGTTTACTTCGCCCAAGCCAATTTGCTGGCAGTGAGTATTTACAGATTTATTTTCAAGACCCATAGACTCCATTTGTAGATTTCCATTAGTTACTATCAGATGACCAGAGAAGTCCTTCATTTCACTGACTCCAGTGGTCTTCTATCTCTTTCTGTTTTGGAGAACAAAAGGCTTCCTTTCCATCACTGGCATGTCTTTTTGCTACTGAATGTTATCCATGGCTACTGGAAGATGATGGACAAAACTGCAGCAGTGGAAATCCTGAATGCTGCTTAAGGCAAATGCAATGCATAAATTTTATTTAACTAAGTTGCTGTATTTCTCTAAATTCTGAATTCCTGTGTGTAATTACTGTTATGGTCACAATCACTCAGATTTCCTGCAGAACCTGTCACTATGCTTTGGTTTGCAGCAGTCCAAGAGGTGCTGAGCTCCTGTGCTGGGGGTGATCCCTGCATCTGCAGTACTGCTGTGGAACATGGCCTCCCTGCCTCCCTTGCCATTTGGATTGTCACTTCCGTAGGTTCACATTAGGGATTTGAGGTTAGAAACAGTGCCCCTGCAACAGCTTGGTTGAAAAATGAGATTCTATTTAAATACTCAATTTCTGTCCTGAAACTTTCCTCCCTCTGAAGTTCACAACTCCGGGGGTAGCAGATGGGACTGTATTTCCTGAGCGCTCCTGTGTGACGTGTGCAACTAAAATGTGTCACAAGTAATTGCTGGGACAGAGATGCTTGGTGGCACATTGCAGCCTTACTGTGGTTGGAAAAATCAATGCACGGCAGCTGAGTGTTAGTGACCAGCCAAGAGCAGGCCTTGGCTGATGGTAAGCAAGAGGTGCTCTCATCATCCCTTCTGGACAGAACTTCAAAAGCCACACAATCCGAACTATCAGCATTTAGAATCAGATTGGTGCCACAATCCAGGGCAAAGGTGAAAACTGGCATTTTCATGGTTGGGTGAATTCACAATGTGTTTAGCAAATGTATGCACGCAATCTGCAAAAAGGAAAAAAACAATTCCTGAGGAAGTGGGATGAGCCATGGGCTGTGCTGGGTGGGTTTTTTTTGCATCGTTGTGGAGGGGATACTCACAGCACATGACCTCTGGCAGGAAACCTCCTGCTTGTAACATTAAGATCAGAATTTTCCTGCCTGATGCCCAGATCAGGTGTCTGTTTTGTTTTCTTTAAGCATAGGGAAACCTTCAGCCAAAAAAAACCTCTCAAGCACTTCCATAAAATCAGGCCAAGCACTTTGAAGTTCCTGGTCACATTCATTTTGGAAAGCTGCAGTGACTTGCAGGAGAATTACTGGAGAAGGCAAATGGCTGTGCCAGTGCTGCTTTTCATCACCCCTAGAAAAATACATCAAAATTTGGTCAAATTATAAGCCACTGGTAGTAACAGCATGTTCCTCTATATGACAATGCTGAATACATAGTGAACTACCAGGGATTCCATAGTGTTTATTGACTGGGGAGTTGTCAAATCCTGGTGGGCTCTTCAACCAGCCTGGTCACCACTGTTCTGTGGTCTCTGGTCAACATTTCCCAAATGCCCGAATTTGGCTTCTGGCTTCCTCATGGAGACCTGTCAGATGCCCACCTTGCTGAGAACTGGTGCAGGAGATGAAATTTACAGGTTTTGGTCTTCCTGGGCCCCCAGACAGAACAGGAGTGTCATTGCTGAAGAAGTGCTGAGAGGAAGAGGAATGTTGGTCTTTGTGCTCTTCCACTGGCAATGGTGGCAGTTTGGCATCAAACACAAAGCAGTTTATCCTTTGGTGAGATGTTCCTCATGCTGAGTGTGACCATCTGGGATTTGTTCTGCAGGTGAGGTGAGAGCATAAGCTGCAGTCAAGTCAGTGGTGATCCCATAACCATACAATAAAAATGCTAGAAAAGGCCAAGCTCAGCAAAAACCCCTGAGGTTGATGGCTGTCTTCAATCATATTCTTGCACTAGGAGGACCTGGAGGTGTCTTTGCTTCAGCTTTCCCTCTGTGAGAGGGATCGGTGCCCTGTCACTCTACTGCATGCCATACTGGAAGCTCTTCAGCCATGGTGGAGTCTTGTGCTGCAGTGACATCAGCTATAGAAAAACCTGGAAAAAAAGAAGAAAACTATTTTCAAAGCAAGGCCTGAATAATGGCAGTAGGAAGCAAATGATGGTTCATTCCTGATCACCATAGAATCTTAGAACTGTTTGAGTTGGAAGAGCACTTAAAGATCATGCAGACCAACTTCCCTGCACAGAACAGGGACACCTACAGCTCAATCAGGTAACTCAGAGCCCTGCCCAGCCTGACCTCGAGTGTCTCCAAGGATGGGGCATCCACACCCTCTAAGTTCCAAGTGTCTTATGAAGCAGGCAGAAGAAGTTGTGTATGCATGTAAAGAAAAACCAGCCTCGTGTCAGTGTACAAGGAGACTACATAAGGAAAGCACAAATTACTTCATTCAAGTTATCCCTGTCTTCTGTTTTGAGTTTTCTAGAAGTAACATTAAAAATAAAACAGCATCGCACAAGTGTCTGCCCTAGACAAGGTTGTGTAGAGGGGAAGCAGAGCTGTGCACAGGGAAATCCAGCATCAGCAGCCTGTTTCCATCCATGTGCAATGAAATTCTGGGCCCAAGGAATCCCCAGTCACCACAGAGCACAAACAACGCCCTGATTGTACCTTGCCCTCCTCCTGGAGATGCAGTCGCTGTGGTGTTCCTAATTGTAACGAAGGCTGAATGCACTGCCCATTTTGCCAACTTGCTCAGACATCCACTTGAAATCAGTCCTTGTGTGGCACTGGGACGTCTCAGCTAAAGAGGAAATGGGATCAGGTTTCTGCGATGAACTCTTGCATTTCTTGGTCCCATCCATGACCTGATCATACTAACTCATCTCTCCCAAATGAGGCTGGCAAAGCTGTACTGTTTTGCAAGCAAATTTTGCTTGCTCCAGGAGAGCTCCAACTTTGTTATCCCTGCAATAACAATTTCCAGGGCTGCCATCTTTGTTCTGTCTGAATTGCTGCAATCTTCCAGAGCCACAGATATGGCCCCAACCCCACTGCTGCTGGTGTGTGAACACAGAAAGCCCAGGTGGGTCTTGTTCTGCCGAGAGCTCCTCAGATCCATGGAGCACTGCTGGTTAAACAAAGTAGGTCAGCACTCCAGACACACATCCTTACACGCACATTAGACAGGAGAGACGTAAACTGGAATATTAAGCTGCCAAGTGGCTGTTCAAAACTGTGCACAAGGGCAATTAAAATATTAGCATCCTTTCATGTAAGCAAAGCAAGCAGAAGTGGCAATTAGTTTCTGTTAACAACTTGCAGCCCCAGAGGAAAGGCGTCAGAGGCATTTTCTCCTTTGTCACCTGAAACTTCCATCCATTCACCTGACAGCCCACGCAGGGGACAAGTAAGGCTGTGGGGGAAATCCAGCTCCATGCAGGCAGCGCTGCCCTGGGCTCCCTCATATCCCTAATACAACAGCTGCTGCTGTCAATAGCACAGCCCAGGTATGTGCTTACCAACTGGAGCAGTGAGGTTCTTTCCTTACCTTAAATTTCAGCCCAGCTCCTGCTGCTACAGTGCTCTCAGGGGTAAGAGACATCCCCGCACAGACCTGTGCCCTGGCATGGTACCTCCACCTGCTGGCATCACAGCTGCTCCCAAACCCCAGCAAACACCCCAAGCACATGGCAGAGGCTTGGTCCCCCAATCCCAGGCACTTTCACATAGGAAAAAACCATCTGACACCAGGGAAACAACTATCTGCAGTGGGCAGAGCTGTTCATTTTCATCTGGTTTGCTGATTACTGCAAAC
The DNA here is from genome assembly GCA_013399175.1 of Odontophorus gujanensis. Classification (NCBI taxonomy): domain Eukaryota; kingdom Metazoa; phylum Chordata; class Aves; order Galliformes; family Odontophoridae; genus Odontophorus; species Odontophorus gujanensis. The sequence goes on along the minus strand of VXAB01002531.1, from coordinate 1,178,017 downwards.
CTAAATTGCAGCTCTGAAGCCACTGAACTCCCATGCACGGTGCAGAGCAGGCAGAGTCCAACACTCATTCTCAAATAAGAAAAAAAGAGACCAGAAAAAGGTTACCAAAATGTCTAGCCTTCGTTTTATTGAGTTACAACAAATGAGCAACAAGTTAGAAAAGTAGGATTTATTCAAAGTCCCTAGCGTTGTACTTGCGCAGTGTACTGAAACAGGGGTAGGGTTGGCAACACAGCCAGCTCACGCTCCCACACCCACGCTCCTCCTCCTCGTACCCACACACACAGACACCTGCACAAAGGAAAACTAGCAGTACTTGAAAACAAGTGCACTCAGAAATCTAGAACTGATCTAAAAATTTAGTGGCAAGGGTTAGTTGGAAACATCAGTTGTGTGCTACAACTTCCAGAGCCAGAGGATGGTTGCTTGTGTCCATCTCTGTGCCAGCCAAAGAAAGGCAAACAAGTTCAGGATATGAAGCGTCATCATTTTGTCACCCCAACCCCTTCTGGGGTTGTACTACGTGTTCAAACAGAAAGTGCTAAAAACAAACAAACAAACAGAAAAAAAATAAAAGGCATTCCAGCGAGATTGTCGGAGAGCTGCGGCCCGGCCCGCTTCGTGAGGAGTGGAGCACGGGAGCTGGAGAAGGAGCGCTTCAGAGGAGCACAGGAAAGCAGAGATTTAAATATTTCAGTAGCAGATGGTCATAAAACAAAACAAAAGAAGTCAAAATAGGAAAAAAACCCAAAGCCCCAACCGAACCAGACTGACCCTCCCCTCCCCAAACCCATACCACACTGTGTGGGCTGAAATGTAAACAGCTGTGGGGTGGGAACCCGGGATCGGATGTTGATTGGCACCAAAGAGATTCCAAAAAATTGCAAAACTTTCTTCAAAGGCTTCAGAGAGGCTGTGGGGTCTCCTCTCTGGAGGTCTCCAGAAGCCACCTGGACGTGGCCATGGGCCCCCTGCTCTGGGTGTCCCTGCTGGAGCTGGGGGTGTGCCACAGGGACCTGAAGTCCCTGCCAGCCTCAGCCATAATGGGATTTGGTGATTCAGAAAAGATTTCCTCTCCCTCCTCCCCATAAAAGACACTTCCCTCCCCCAAACCAACCCCAACATTTTCCCATGGCATTATATGCAAGAATAACTTGCACCTATTAAAAAGTTAACAAAATATCCACATTGTACAAATCTGTTCCAGTACAGGAAGAGACTGGGCAGGAAAGTGGGTGGGAAAGAAGCTCAGGAGTAACCTATATACAGGGACCCTTTTTGCTTTCTCTTTTCTTTCTCAATGCAGTAGTAGGACTTTGGCACTATGAACAACCCCACGACGATGCTCCACCAGAAGATTTCTCGCTGTGCCTCCGCAAGCACGATTTGAGACGTGGAGTCGCAACACGCTGTCTCACTCCAGGCAGGAAAATAGACGTTGTTCTATTTTCAGACAGAATTTCCCCTTCATTGTCAGGACAGTGCAGCTGATGAATATCCCTGCAAAAGATTAAAGAAAATACTTGAGCTGCCAGCTAACACAGCATCCAACTTTCACTCCCGATGATGCACGCAGTGGCACAACATTTGGTAGGAACCGTAACTCAAAGCCAATCCCTACTGTAGCCTGACTCTGCAGGAGGATGCCAGGTTGGTTTTGTGGTACCAGCACCCTGAGGATAACCCCTACAGACTGCTGATGGGGACACACATCCCAGCCTTGCCTCTTGCTGACCCCTTGCTGCCACAAATCCCTCACGCAGAGCCTCACATTGATGGAGCAGACAGGGCACACAACCACTGGGGATGACTTTCAGCACGGTTTTCCCCATTGAGCAAAGTGTGAGAGTGCAAGAAGTGCAAGTACTGACTCATGCTGAAGCTGCTTGTAGCAGCACAGGGCCTCTCCTCTGCACTCATGCTCACATAACCCTTACTTCACTCCTTTTATGAATGTTGCTCTGTTAACTCCCACAGAAGAAGGCTCTGTCTGTCATTCACAACTCTGAGAGCAAAGCAGCCCAGCCCAAAAAAAGAGCATGGGCCTATGCAGAAAAGGCAAAAATCCTCCCTGTCCCTGAAGCCTTTTCTCAGACAAACCCCTGCTTCTTCTTAAGCACTGGGAATTTTTAATGGCTGCCTTGGTTTTGCTTCTCCCTCTGAAGTCTGTCACTGCTGTCCAGTTGGGTCTCCAGAGTGGCTTACTGCTTTCAGGAGAAATGGCGAGTCACCTTCAGTTCTGCAGAAACCACTGGGAAGTTCCATAACGCCTTTGGGATTCCCAATCTGCACAGCAGGCACTGAAGCCATCTTTATGGATAGACCATTGAACCACAAGAAAAAGGGGAACTTGAACAGAAAGGAAGGGAAACTCCAGTGCTGGTGGCTTTTACCCATCTCAAACACCAAGGAATGTGCAAAGCCACCAGCAACTGACCTCAGCTCCCACAGTGGAGAGGAAAGGGCTGAGGACACTGGCAGAACCCAGACCCACTGATGCTCTGCATGATGCTGCAGGAACAAGAATCACAGAATCACAGACTATCCCGAGTTGGAAGGGACCCACAAAGATAGAGTCCAACTCCTGGCTCCACACAGCACCACCCAAAAATCAGACCCGGTACTCTGGCAGCTCAGGGCTGCGCCCACTGCCCTGGGGATCTTGTTCAGAGCCCACCACCCTTTGGGGAAGAACTTCTCTCTGGAGCTTTGTGGCATGCAGTCTCAGACCTGGCTGTCCTTTGGCACATCTTGGTACAGTTCCTGGAGCTGTAGCATGCTCCCTGTGGGGTCACAGGTGCATAGTGCAGCAGAGGTACACTTCAGGACATTCTATGGTACTATGGCTAATGGAGAGCATCTCCTACTTCATCTGCTCCCACAAGCCACAGACTTTGGTGTCTGCACCTCATAGAGCTGGGGCAGATGGAGGGCGCAGGTGAAGAAGTAGTAAATTTCTGAGGAAAAATAAAAGCTCTGGTCTGAGGAAATCTTGGGAAAACCCCACAGGGAGACAATGCTGTGAAGAAAGCCAGCAATGGCTCCCTGGAGGTGTTCAGGGCCAGGTTGGATGGGGGCCCGGGCAGCCTGAGCTGGTGGGGGGCAGCCAGTCCACAGCAGAGACAGTTGAATCTAAATGAACTTCAAGGTACCTTCCAACCTAAGCTGATCTATGATTCTATGTTTTGATGGATTTAACATAACCGTTCATCAGGCTTGCACAAATGGTGAGAAGAGAGCTGATTTGGACCCATGCTGTCAGAAGGCAGAAATCTCTTCGCTGATGGGTGTGAAGTAAGGCACACTACTGGTACACAAGGGATATGAGACTTCATTATGCAGCATCCAGAGCATTTGTAATGGTGGCTTCAATACACCTTGCTGCTGCCACTCAGCATCATGAAGGCACCTTACTGAAACTAGGCTAGTGTTCAGGACACCTGATCCTGCTTTGTGGAATTCACTTCACTTTGGCAAAAGCTTCAAACAGGCAGAACTGTCCCTGGAGGTCTTCAAGAAAAATGGAGTTGCAGCACTGAGGGACATGGTTCAGTGGGCATGGTGGTGATCGGTTGATAGTTGGACTGGATAATTTTAGTAGTCTATCCCAACCTTAATGATTCTATTATTTTAACCATAACAGAGAATTTATCAACCTGCGATTGAGATTTCAGGGCCATGTGTGAATTCTGTTCCACTAAGGTCAGAAGGACATGAAAGTCCCAACAGCTGCCAACAGCAGCTGCAACCACTGAACACATATCACTTTAGAAGAAACCATTTTCAAAGGTATGAGGTGCATTTAGGCTGTCAAACAAATACACCCTGATGGCTTCTAGAACTATACAGGGGAGCAAAGAGGGACCTGAAAAGTTCTGCAGCAGATCGAGTTTTACAAAAGATGCACATGAATTCATACCACAACAGAAGCACAGAGAAGGAATGCAGAAAAATGTTCACTTTAAAGTGTGCACATCAGGCTGAGAGCACAGCAACAATGTGAGTATCAAAAGAGAGTTTCTGAGATTCAGCAATGGAAGTTTCACATAGTGGCTGTGGCTGTGCAAGGAAGAAGTTCATTGTCAGCAGTTCAGCACTTGGCAGTGCCTCCTGCCTGTAGCCAGGCAGTAATGTTACCCCTCCGATCTGCTGAGGGCCGTGATGTGAGGAAGAATCAGACTTCTATGTGAGAACAAGTGGGAACAATTTCATCTTCAAGCCTCTTGGACAATGACCCACTAGTTCAACTCCAAAGTTTTTGTTAAAAATTAAGTAAGATAGACGACCTTCACTAAACTGAGAGTAAAACTCTATCTTGAAAGAAAAAGCAGATGGATTTTTCATGGGTCCCATCACTGCAGAGCACAAAAGCTCCCATCTTACATGTCACCACAGCTGGTCCCATATAGGCACTAGAAAGCAGGTGTCAGCAGTTCTGGGCTGAGATCTGCTGGGATGGTAAAGCAGAAGAGAGAAAAGCTTTGGGCCTCTCTCCTGCAAAAATGGTTGTCTGAACTTCCTGAGTGACCCATACGGTGAAAAACCTGCTATGGTGCATCTCTTCTCAGCAGGTGCATTTTACAACCCTTTAAAAGCTCCTCACCAAAAGAATAAACTGGTGAAAGTTTCCTGCAAAGTTCCTGTTAATCTCCAATGGCGCTCGGGCCCCCCTCCAGCTGTGGAGCTCCATGATCAGCACCAGGGTGTAGCACAAGAGCTTTATGAGAAAGCAGTCCTAGGTCTCCCCCTCTGGTATAGAACTGCAAATCACTAAGGTTGTAAAGGGCCACTAAGATCACCTACTCCAACCATCTACCTACCACAAATATTACCCACTAAAACTTATTTCTCAGTGCAATATCCACATTTCTTGAACACCTCCAGGGATGGGGACTCCAGCACCTCCTTGGACAGCCTGTGCCAATGCCTCACCACTCTTCTGAGAAGAAATTTTTCCTAACATCCAAGCTGAACCTCCCCTGGCACAACCTGAAGCCACTGCCTCTTATCCTGCAGCTGGGAGAAGAGGCTGACCCCCAGCACACTACAACCTCCTTTCAGAGAGCTGTAGATAATGATGAGGTCTCCCCTGAGCCTCTACTTCTCCAGACAAAGCAATCCCAGCTCCCTCAACCACTCCCCATAAGAATTGTGCTTCAGACCCCTCACAGCTTTGCTGTCTTTCTCTGGACACTCTCTAGGGCCTCAGTGTCTTTATTGTAGTGAGGGACCCAAAACTGAACACAGCACTCGAGGTGCAGCCTCACCAGGGCTGAGTACAGGGGGACTATTACTTCCCTGCTACTGCTGGCTGCACTATTTCTGCTCCAAGCCAGGATGGCATTGGCCTTTTTGCCCATCTGGGCACACTGCTAGCTCATGTTCACCCGAACATCAACCAACACTCCCAGATCCTTTTCCTCTGTGAAGCTTTCCAGCCTCTGAGTCTGCCCCCATTACCAACCCTCACCCACAGCCCATCTCTCTTCTTTGTTACATTTGTGTAGTATTCATAGCTACAACAGCAAAATGAACTGCAATAACAAACCTACAAAGAAAAAAATCTGACAGCGCCTTTATTCATTGCTCATTTGGTTTAAAACACCAGATCAGAACCCAACCTTGGTTTCCTATGTGGCTGCACCCTCATGTACCTCTTCAGCACCAGCACAGCGACAAAAGACGTCCCCAGCTCTATGCAGCCAGCACACACTGATAAGAAAAATCTGCACCTCCACAACACCGAGTGGTTCAGTCTCAGCACTAAGTCTTCAATAGCAAATGGCCTTTGTGCAAGGGTGAGGACCTCTACCAGTTCTGGCTATTGTATTTCCTTTTCAAAAGTTTTAAAAACAAATATCGAAATACTTCATACTTGTTAGACATCAGGGGACTATTAATTCTTTCTAAAGGACGTGTTCTCTAATAGTTATTGCTGTGCTCTCTGTTGGGTATGTCCTAGCTTAAGGAGACCCCATCCTGGGAGAGACAACCTCTGATCCTGTACATCACCATACATGCACAAAACATGAAAGGCTGGTGAGCTCAGCTCAATGTGCCAGCAAGAAGTGCTGATGGCACTTGCTCCAGTTTATATCTAACTGCAATCAGAAACAGACTTCAGGTCTCTGAACAACACATCCTTTCACACTGAAATATGTAGCACTCCCCTCCGAAAAAAAAGGCCCTGCAGCTTGCTTTTAAATTCAGGATCCTGTGAAGAAAAGCTGCTAAAGCACCCACATAGCTTAGTCTGGGGCATTATTAAACCTCTAAAGTGAGCAAGCAGAACAAAGCAGGCTGGAGTTCACACCTGCAAGAGGAAGAGAGCACATTTGCATGAGCCACTTCAGGCCCTACAGCATTTTTTGCTTGCTGTTGCATATAGAAACATCCCTGGCCCAGGCCCTTCCCCCAGACAGCTTTTATTCTGAGGATACAGAGGAGAAGAGATGCAAAGCCAGGCACAGCCTCTTCTCATGGGAGATCAGCAACCTGTTAGCAAGGGGACTGTTAGGAACTAGTGTCACCTAGTAAGTCGCTGCATGGCTCCACTGGTATGTTTTACATCAACCTCTGCAGAAGTTGCGTTTAAAGGCAGACAATTCAGGGTTCAATCGATGCCAAAAAAAAAAATAAATGTCCTTAAATGGGATTTAACCTACAAGGACAGAAGGAACCAGGTAAACAACACTAACCCCTGCCTAACAAGCATCTGCTTCCATTTACAGGATGGTCATCCCTGTGTTCAGGCACCCAGCAGGCACCAGGTTTCAGCTCCAGGGATGTGCACTGAGAAGGGGCTATGGGACGCTGGAAGCAATCCAGAGCGAGGCCAGCCCTGGGAAGCAGGGTACCCCCAGCATTACCTGTCTATACGTGGACATTGTCTCCAGATATACTTTCAGAGTCAAAGTCTGCCAGCTCTGCCTGGCTCTCGGGTGCTGCCTGGCTCCATGTGTCCGTGCAGTCTGATGCAGCATCATCCTCACCCACCGTCACCTCCACCCAGTTGACCTCCACTGGCTCCTCATTCTCCTCGCTGCCGCGGCCGTCGTGGCTGTTGCACTCCAACCTGTCTGCACCCTCTGCTTGATTCCCCAACAAAGAGTCTTTCAGTGGTTCGCAGTCTCTTTTTGGTCTCACCACCAGCTTCCCTGCATTCTCTTCATTCAGCTTTTTGTGCTCCTGGTAATGCTGCCGAGACATCTCATTACCATTCTTTGGACTCTCAGTGAGTTTTGATCCCTTTTTCTGATTCTGCTCGTTATGGCCATCAGCATACTGTTGCTGGTACTGGTCAACCCATTTAAGCAACCCTGATCTTAGCGAGGACCGGTTTTCCTTGAACCAGCGAACAATTTCAGTTCTTGTGAGCCCAGTCTGGGATGCCAGCTGGTCATATTCTTGTGGTGTTGGCCATTGGGTTCTTGCAAATGTACTTTTCAGCAGATGAATTTGCTCCTGGGTTTTCTTGAGTGCGGCAGAGGATCCCGATAAAGAACCAGGGAGCTGGGAACTATTCATCAGTTCTGCTTGGTTTATTGCACCATTGGGAGTTCCTTGTTCCTTAATTTTTCGGTACGATCCCATTGAGTCTAAGACAGCTTGCTCCATGCTGTCCCTTATCTTTCTCCTTTCAGAGAACCAGGAATCGATCTCTCTCCTGCTCAGCTTCGTCTCCACTCGGAGCCTGTCCAGTTCTCCCTGGGTCGGAAAAGAACATCGTAGGAAACTCTCCTCTAGGGCCCTAAGCTGCTCTTGGCTTTTCTCTTTGAACCTCTGGGATGCAAAATCAGCATATGGATGGAACGAGCGGCTGTGTCGGCCCAGCGAAGCTGCTACTGGATCTTTCCCTAAAGCATCACCAGCAACTTGCACGATGCCCCGCTGACTTCTGTACCTGTGGTCACTGAACCACTTCTTGATCTCACTCCTTGAGAGCCCCGTTGCCTCTATCAGCCGGTAGACTTCTGCATCATCAGGAAACTGGCTTGCTATGAAACTGGCCCTCAGCTCTGCTATCTGCTCCTTTGTCTTCTTTCGCTCGCTGGCAGGAGTCAACGGTACAGCAGTCAGCTTGGCAGGACTGTCAGGCACCTGAACTACGTGAGGTCGCTTGGCCTCTGGGACGTTTGACAGGGTCTGTACTGTCCTCTTTTGTCCCTGGTTTGGGGCAACTGCAAGTGTGATTGGCGAACAGGAAACTGCTGACCCATTTGACACGGGAGTTAAAACCAGACCAGTCTGGCCCAGTATCTGACAAGGCAGAGCTGTTTGGATGATAGGAGGGGGAATTTTTGCAGTTGTCAAAGGAGCTGGTAGGACAGTGATGGTTTGGGGGACTGCCTGGATAGTACCATTGAACATTTTCTTTCTTGCCTCTTCCACTTCTTCAGGTGACCAGCTGATACCGTGCTTCAAACGTTGAGTAGCAAACCAGATTCGGATCTGCTCTTCAGGATGCTTCGATGCTGCTGTCAACCACGACAATTCTGCTTGTGTGGGGTAAGGAAATTTGTTAAAGGAGTTGATCATGGTTGCATTAGTGTCCAGTGCAGAGTTATATTTGGTACTGTTTAGAGGTACCGGGACCTTGGGTAGAAGGTTAATATTTGGTGGTAGCTGTACAGAGGGCATAACATGAGCTAACACATCTTGGAGAAGGTCTCCATTTATACACGCAATAGCTTCAGTGGCTTCAGTTATGATGCGGGGGAGAGAACCATCCACATGGTTTTCCAGAACTCCCTCTTCTGTCTTTTTGGAACCCTTCTTGGTTTCCCCTTTAGGCTTTCCCAATTTCATCATTGGTGTTTTACTCACACTAATTCCCCCCTGAAGTGAATCCTCACACTCTGCATTTTCCAGCCCACTGCTCGTGACAGTGACATCATTAGTGGTGGTCTCAATGGACTGCTCTAAAACAGTCTGATTATTGCGTTTAATTAATTTCAGTTTAAAGTTACTCTCTCCTGGGTGATACTTTGTGTTGTGGTCAGATAAAGAATCATATTTTTTGGTTGTGAAGTTGCATTCAGCACAGACATACAGGGGGTTGAGAATGACATTCGGATGCTGAGTGTCAACGTGCTCTGTAAATTCATTTAAGTTTTGTGTAGAGTAAGGGCAGTATTTACACTCATAACCACCCTGGGGTTTCTTAGACTGATTTTCAACAGGGAGCTTAGCCTCAACCACTTCGCACTCTTTCACTGAGCTTTCTGAAGGCCAGGTCTTTTTAGCATCCTGCTGCGGTGTGCCAGCCCCCTTCTCTTTAGCAGTTTTTGCACCCTCCAGGACTTCCTGCTCCACCACTTCAGAGGCTCGCACCATGCAGGGAGTTGTTGACTTCCTTTTGCTAGCCATGGCAGCCCAGGCTGTGTTCCCAGAAGGTGACTTCTTTGACAGGTTGAGCAATAAACTGGAAAGATCTTGCAAACGGCTCCAACCTTCCTTTTTCACTCGACTCTAGTTTTGTTTAATAAAGGATTTCAGCTCCGGTTGTGACCATCAGCTCACATCAGCTGCATGACACCTGTGAAACAAAGCACACCCATTAGGCACTGATCTGTAAAACATGGCTTTTTTAGAAAGACACTGTTCAAGATGCATGGATTTGCAGTACTATTTTAGACAATGCTGAACTCTTCTTCGTGCCACTCTCCCTGTCAACTTAAGAGGAAAAATCTGTCCAAACAGAATAAAAGCAGTGGACAATTGACAGAGAAGTGTGCCACAGGTAGAAAATGGCTTTGAAACAAACAGGGGAAGCTGAACAGACAGGAGGTTTTAATCTCCATGAGTCAATACATTTAGCTGGAAAAGAAAGTAGATGCTGCTATAAATACTGTGCCTTTTTATAGAAGCTGTAGTTTCTATTAATTATTATTTTGAAGCATGCAGATTTGAAATTGAGTATGATTATTAAACTTAATTACTTCCCACTGTCACTTACCTTGTAAACATGTCTAGTAAATGACTGTGGTTACTAATGATGGGTGATTTCTAAATGAAGCTTTGGGGCTTGCCTTGCTTGTAAAAGTAAAGGCAGAGAGAGGTGTTAATGCAAATCAGCATTTTCAGAGGTCTGTGTCTTGATTAGAGCAGATCAGAAGGCCTAACAAGTCTCTCCTGGAGCCAAAGTTTCCACACCACTTTTCACTGAATATTAACTGTTAGACAGTTAGCAAAGGTCTCAGATCCCTTTTAAATGGGGTCCCTTCCTGTGACCCTACTGATATCAAGTCCTGAACTGTGCACTTAACTGCCTACAGAATTAAACAATGCAGTCCATTTTTAAAGCATTATTCACATAATAAAGTGGTTTTGGAATTCCCAAATGTAATAATTCCATAAAAATATGTATTTTCAAGAGGATATGAAGTCAATATAAGTCAGTATAACCACAAAGGAAGAAAAATTGCACTGGCTGTGTTACAGTCTACCCATGTTCATCAGGACTGAGTGGATGAAGTGGAATTTAATAGCTGTTAACAGTCTCATGGATATCACTCTCCTATTTGGCAACATACCTTTCCTAATGATTCCTTGACTCTACTTTGCTACTCTTTCTGATCAGACAGGTTTGGATCTGTAAAGCTACCAGGCCTGATGGGAAACTCATTGTTTGCCATCTATGGGATGGGATGGGGGGGGCACCAGGACTTATGGGCTGGAGGAGAATGGCACTGATTTTTGTATCATTACATTCAACAGAGAATCTGGATTGAAGACAAAACCTCTAATTCTTCAGCAGCTGCTTTCATCAGGATGAAATGGTGCTACCTCCCTCCGAGCAGAGATCACCAATACTGTCATCATCATTACCCAAAGCATCAGCACCTATGACCAACCCATGCTTTAGGTTTCTCCCATCTCCGTCTTTGGAAAAAAAAATAATTTTTAATAATAAGCAAATAGATGAAATAGATGGAACAATGGAACGAGAGATGCCTGGTTTTCTGCAAATTTGTGTTGACTGACCATGAGGCTAGGTTACACTGAATATTCTATTATTTCCACATATTCCTTCAAAATTCCCCTCTATGTCCCCACACAGTCGTCCTCCCACGGAGTATTTTGTCTGAGGTCTATGGCTTGCCATGTCCCATTGCAGATGGGATCAGAATCAGAAACACAAACACACAAATGTCTGAACACTTATCTTCCTGCCCACTCATTTTTAATGCAGTTTGCAGAACTTCAATTATCTCTGATGCTTCTTCCCTTACATCAGATCCGGTTGAAATGGGACAAAAGGTAAGAGAAAGGTGCAGAATCAGCAGCCCTAGCCACACTACTGCTGGAAATGAGGTGTAGGTAATGGGGTCACCACCCTCTGCCCTGCAGATCCCATTGCACTTGTGATGTTGATGTTTGTAGATGAGGGAAGTGCAGTGCATCATTCTGGAAAAGGGTGGTGGGGATGAGGATGGAGCTCACTGACGCTCCTTTGCTGCTCTGCAACGCAGGCCATGCTGCTTCACTTAATGGTCTGCTCCTTTTCTGATGTGTGACCTTCTGCAAAATTCATGTGGCAACATCAGCAAAAGGAAGAAAGTCAAAAGGCATCAAAGACAGAGCAAGGCTTATTTATATTTCACTATCACCGCCTTCCTACCCCCAAAAAGTAAGAAAGGGCTAAGAACAAAAAGATAAAGGAATGGGAGAAAAAGAGTGGAGAAAAAGAAATATCTAGGTTACTGCTTTGGATCAATCAAACGTTTCTTAAAAATGTTGAATGTGCTGACTTTCTGGAAGCTCAGCAAGCTCTCCGCCATGTCAGGTAGCTGCGCCAAACTCCCACCTCTCATCAGGACGTAAGGATTAGCTTCTAGAGAGAATGCTCTGACACTGAGTGAGGGCCAAGCTCTCCCCTAAACATATATACAATGGTGGATGTGTGAAAAATTGTCTGCTATAGTTTTACTAGAAATTTATACAGATTGTTGCTTCTTTTTAATACTCTACTGCAGTGATTTTCTGTAGTTCTAGCTGCTTTGCCAACTCTACACACTGAATAGTTTTTCTTCCACACGGGAATCCTTACCCACCATAGTGGATAGTTCTGGAGGTCAAGAACTAAACAATGAGTTCCAACCCTAGATGCGCTGGTTTTCAGAAGGGAAGGGTTAGGAGATCACAAGCCAAATCACCTTTCTCCTTTAACCTCAGTGCCAGGAGCTTTCTGAAGAAGGGGGAGAAAGTGAGTCACAGCAAACTGTGTGAGTGAGGACTCTACTGAGACTTCCAAGCCACTGTCCCTGAGGACCTTGGTGAGTGCCTCACTTGGGATAAATCCATGTGAAGTTACTAAGGTATTTCTCCTACCCTGGATCTCCTGCTCCGTTCTAACAAAGAACATGGACAAGCCATACCATGGCTCTGAGAGATGTGCAGGGTCAACACACACTGACTGCACAAACCATTGTGTTTTACCCACTGGTGGCTGGTCCTCCAGTTAGCAGTGACTCCCAACATTTGTTGGGGGAGACAAGATACCCCTCAGCAACAACCAAAGCTTAGCAAGAAGCATGCCAAGGTGGGAACACAAGTCACACTTCACCACGTAGCCCAAGTTCATCATGTTCCAAGGGACAAAAACCACAACCAGTGCTCAATGAATTGGGTTGCACTGGGGACACACTTCTCCTGGCAAACTCTGTCAGTAAATCCATGGATTGGATCAGGTGACCTCAGTTTTGGGCTGCTGTCACCATGATGCATGGCTACAGAGGTGCTGGTGGCAGTTTTCTCAAGCATGAGGAAGGCAGCCCTTGCCCCTGCAGCTGCCCGGCCTTATCTCTTGCCGGGTTTGCTGTTCTGAATGGGGGAAAAGAAATCATTAAAGAAAAAATCATTTTATTGTTTTAAATTTGAATTTTTGCTTTGAAATGAGCAGATGCACAAAGCAGCAACAGGCAGCCAGGTTTAAACCAAAAGCACTCGCCTCCAAGCTGACAGCTGCCTCCGTGAACCAGCTCCAAGCCAAACCACAGAGACCGTCTGCAGCAACAGGAGCTTTCGGTTTGCTTTGCTTCTGCAAAGCAATCACGATGGGAGCACGTAGGTCAGAAGCAATGTGCTCTTTTCAACATCTCTGCTCAAAAAATACAGTTATGAGAGAGGCCCCAGTCTGGTTTTGTTTAATCTCCAAGAGCTAACGAACAAACCCAACCACAGCCCTCTGATCTTTCAAAGCCCAGCTCAAAGGGCTCCAGAGCATCAGGCAGGAGAACAAAGTGACAACTCAGTGGTGACTTGGTGCGTGAGAAGAGCAATGCCAGATCTCCTTGCTGCTTGCCTGGCTCCCAGGCTGGGAAACTGCAGAGCATCATGCAGTGAAAATAAGCCATGTTTTCAGGTTTGGTTGTCGCTGGAAAATATCTGCTTGGGTAGCAATGCCACCTTCCAGCAGAGAAAGGTATCATCTTCTGCCTCTACAGGCTTCTCCAGTGAAGAAAGTTGGGTGGTGAAAGAACTTTCACCCTGGTAAAGCTCTAACTGTCCCAGTACATTCGTCAGCTCAGAGCTGTCAAAAATAAAACTCGAATGCAACCTGCACCAGTGGTACTAACAGGACCAGAGCTGCTGGTGTGCACTGGCCTTACAAACAGTGTGCTTCATGTAAACAGCTGGAGAAATAAATTACAGAGTTTTCTTGTGCTGGACTTTGTAATCTTTTCACTTTTTCCTATCTTTTCCTTATTCCTGTACACAGTTCTGTACTTCTTCCTCAATAAAAAGAAAAAAAGGAAAAAAAAAAACCCAACAAATATTCAGATAGAGGCTGAACTCCCCACTGCTGAGCAGTTTCCCATGGTATTGGTATTACAGTCCCCAAAAAGATAAGAAAGTCTGGCAAAGGCCATTTAAAAGCTATTCCAAACACGAAGAATGTCGAATAAAAAAAGCAGGGAAACCCTTAACTCCTGCAGAAAGACAAGTGCCACTACTCCACATTGCACTTTGCTTCTACGGCTAGATGAAATGGATGTAAGAGAGACTAGAGGGGTTGAAACTCCCACCCAGTGAAAATGGATCTTTGCTTTTCTCAGATATACTGCAGTTTTGTTTTTTATTTTGTTCATAAAAACATTGTTACAAGGTTGGTAATTTTCTACCAAGTCCTTCCCAGCTTGGACACAGGACAGAAGCCTCTGGCTTTTGGGATATTACCCTGTCTCACCGAGCAGCAAATCAAAAACCAGCTGACTACAATCAATGTCATGCTCACAGCTTGGCTCAGAGAAGGAATTGCCGTTGCTGGACAACCCCATAACCCCTTTCTGGACTTCTACTACACATTTGTGGAGACTGCTGGGGTGGGAAGGTGCATGGTACGGCAGAGCTGCTCTTCTGCTCCCTATCACAGGAGCCAAACTCATATTCCTTAACGTTGTGGTAATATTATTCACCTATGAATTCAAGGATGAGAGATGAGAGATACATTTATTTAATTGTGCAAGGATGAACATGCCTTGGGTGATGTTTTTCCTGTCTTACAACTGTTCTTAGCATGCATCTGCTGCAGCAATATCAAAAAGCATATCAGCTAGCACAGCAAAAATGCTGTTGGTCTCCACTGTGACAATACACTTATAAACACTGCTTAATTACATGCAGGAGAATAAGCAGAAGCAAACCAGGGCAAATAATTCCTGCATGATGGATCAGGGCTGTAATGACTCACAAAAGGGAAACTACAGAAAAGAAAGGAAGGTTTTGTGAACTTCAGAGTTGAGCTTTTAAGCAGCATTTAAGTGACAGCAGCCAAGAGCTCCAACTCCTTCTCTGTTCTTTATAAGCTGAATTAAACAAAATTGATGGGGAGGTATACAGATTACCACAATAATAATTTTTCAAGACATGAAATATAAGTTTGAAAGTGCTATGCATTTTTAGTCCTCATGAGCTGCTGTAGACATTTCTAATTATAAAATTACCATGTAGTTATATGTGGCAGGTGCCACATATGATGGCAATGTGTGTGATGGCCATGAACTTTTGCCTACATGGGAGAAGCGATTTATGATTTTTCATTCTCTTCACAGGTGAATAGCAAAGCGCAGTGCCTCAGGACTTCTGACTCACGTCAACACAACTTGTGAAACTGGGTGCCAATACCTTCATGAAGTGGGGCAGGTGCAAACGTGATGCATGCTCACCTTGGGGGAATCCATGCCTACAGCACGGCCACCAAGAGGCTCTATAAGAATGCATGCATAAAACACTACACACATGAAACACTGACAGAATGTTGGTGTGACTGTAGAGGAAAGACATGGACAAACGTGTTCTGGAAAGCAAAGGCGTTCTAGAGAAAACATCAGTAAGCTTTCCTAGATCAAGCTGTGTTAGCCAGCACTCTGCTCTAGACATATTTCAGAGTATACTGCTCAGAGTATATTCTCTGAACTAAAACACTCCCTTTCATGTTGCTGCAAAGCCAAAGAAATGGCAAAAATTTGGGTTTTCTGTGCTGTTGGTTGTATGCACGCAAGTGGTCAATCCCATTCAATAAATGGGCAAGTTGAACATTGTATGTTATGAATTTTCTATTTTAAGCCCTCATCTGCAAACACTGGATTTTTTTTAATTCCCTTTTTTAAATGCAAGTTTAAGTTTTTGCCCAGTGAGGTTGTGGATACCCCCACCCTGGAGGCATTCAAAGCCAGGCTAGATGGGGCTTTGAGCAACCTGGACCTCATCTACAGCAGGACGGCTGGAACTAGATAATCTCAAAGGTCCCTTCCAACCCAAGCCATTCTATGTTTCTATGATTCTAAACTTCAGAATCACAGAATGATTAATGTTGGAAGAGACCACTAAGGTCATCTAGTCCAACCATCAACCCATCCCACCATGCAGCCACATCCCTCAGTGCCACATCTACATGTTTCTTCAACACCTCCTGGAACAGTGACTCCACCATTTCCCTGAGCAGCCTGTTCCACTCTTCACCACTCTTTTTGAGGATAATATTTTCCTAATATCTAACCCACACCTCCTCTGGAGCAACTTGAGGTCATTACCTCTTGTCCTGCCACTAGTTAGTAAAATCTGGACTAGGCCTGATTTTAGCATTTTCGCTCTCTAGAAAGTGATAGGAATAACCTACCCAGAATGAAAAGCACCATCTGGTTCAGTATTTATGTTGCAGCAATTTTTGCTTGTCCCATTTTAGAGACAGGCTTTGCCCTCGGGAGACATCACCCTCCAGCACTGATGGGATGGGGCAAGCCCAATGGGCCTGAGGTCATGTCCTGTGCTTGTGTTGGAGATGAGGAACACAGCCAGGATTCTTTACTTCCTGGCCACTGCTTCCTCCTCTGGAAAAAAGAGTTGGCAGCCTACAGCTTGAAGACAAAATGGAGCATGTGGGTAACTATGACTGGCACAAAAGGGCCTAATCTCCCACTGACTGTATGACGTTGGCAGAGCCTGGGGAAAGTTATTTTCCTTCATAGTTTGTGCTTCTGCAAGAGGTTTTAGGGTCCTGCTGGACATATGGCTTTGCTGGAGCTATCCACTGGAGTCACCCAATGGACACCAATGTGCTCTCTGCAGATGACAATAAGGGACCTAAAATCCCTGTGGTGCCTATGGTTGCCCAGGCTCAAAACTCAGAGGGTGCCAATGAGTGTGCTACTGCGGCCATGCTCTCTGTCTGGGGAGGGAAAAATGTCAAGTGGCCTCTTCCAAGCAACAGGACACATGAATCACCCCCAAAATACCACTGGATACATGAGCAGTTGTTCAATATGCGCCCAAGGGTGAAGCCTCTTACCAACACCCTCCATCAATGGTTTCCAGAGGCAGTGTGTGCCAGAGATTAGTCATGCACTGTGTCAAAATTATCTCTTCTCATCAGCAACGTGTCTGCTTGTAGGGTGGGTACTTGCATGTTCATCAGAGAGAAATAAAAAGCAACAGATTTCTTAAGAGAGAAATAGAGACACTATAAAAACATTCATTCTAATTAGTTTAATTACTTGTCTGTGCAGCTCACTGATTCCTCTTTGCTGGAGTGGATTAAAGTCGCTGGATTTATGTAATTTTTCATAGTGAGTTTTACCCAGCAACATGTGGTGGAAGGACAAAAAATTCACATAGAACAAAAATTATTTGTACACAGCATCTTCAGCTACATGGCCAAAATCTGCATGTAGTCACAACTGATTTTACATATTAAAACCAGATTATTTCACTTGAATATTCAGGTAATTATTATTACTACTAATTTTAGTTATGCATTAAGCTGAAAGTGGTACCTTTTGCTCAAGCAACTTCTAGAAACCATTTCCCATTTGTGCAGATTAAACCTCTACAGTAGTGTCTGGTCCTCTTTCTACACTCATGGCACTTGGCCACCTAGGCATGGTACAGAGCGACATACTGTATATGTTACTATAGATTTCATATTCTACTATGAATTCTTTCTGCTCAGACTTAACAGTTTTAGAGGGACACCATCAGTTAAACGTCTGCAGAGCAGGAAGAAAATGGGTTAATGCAGAATCACAGCATTTAGTTTCTTTACACATTTGCAAAACTTAAGTGACAACACAGAAGTTTTCCTGCTTCAGGACTTCTCACACTGCTCATCTCCTTCAGCAATTATTCCTGCCCTGGGAATCACGGCACCCAGCCAAGCAAAAATTTTTTCAAGTAAATTAAAGGCATTTTATAAAGGTATTTATTCAAAAGAAAGTTTTAACTTCTAAAAAAGCAGACCCTAAATCTCACTTCTGGTACAGGCAGCACACCTCATAGCACAGATAGGAAAAGTGCCCAGAGGACGTGACAGAGGGGAAGGAACATGAGCTGAGGGCAGGAGATGGTTGGTGACTGTCATTTTTATCACAGTGACCACTTCTCAGATGGGTTTAGATTTACGTTTGAGAGGGAGAGAGAAAGGAGAAGTCTGGGTACCAAGGTGCTGAGTCTGAGCGACAAATACTGACTTACTGGATGTTTGGCCAACACTATTTGTCCAACACGAGGAGCATCCCATGGATCAGCCTCATCCAACACAGCAGCAGCACTGAAGGAGTCTACGGAGTTCCCAGAAGAGAGGAAGAAGCTCAACGAGTAACACACAACACCGGTAACCTGCGTGTCTATAGCTGCACACCTCCCCCTTTGACTCATTCAAGATGTGGTAGAAAAACGCAGATGGTTTGTGATTTATAATGCTGGTGACTCACTGCACCTCTTCCCTTTTCCCCCACCCCCAAGGGCTTCTCTGTGTATCTTCACGTTCCCAGATGAGGAGATCAGAGGAGAAAATGCTGCGAACAGACTGATGCAACATCTCCCTCCCACAGAATGACTCTAACCTTGCCCCCTATACCACACCACTCTTCTCTCCTGCTCCCATTTCCATTTCCACTTGTCCATGCTCTGCTGCTCAGTGGCTATCTAAGTGCTTTTCAGAACAACACCACAGTCTGAACCTTAGCACTACCACAAAAAGCTTTGGAATAGTTTCCCATTTTATAACATTAGTCTTGCTTATAATCTAACACCTAAAATTATTCACCATCCAAATGGAAAGTCCTGGGTTATGGTGTCATAAGCTATCATGAGGTTTGAGGTACAGAGCACATTGAAAACTTGCACAGTGATGAACACAAATGTTTCACTTCGAGATTTCCAGAAGCAGAAACTTCAACGCATCTTCAAAACCAAATCACCCCGAAAACTGCTAGGCAGGTTTTCACAGGACTTGGACACTCAGCATCCTCCAGATGAAGCCAGAGGATGTCATACAAACCTGATGTTCCAAACATTTCCAGAAAGCTCCAACTTTTAGCAGATGAAGGCTTTTGGCTTTTGGCCTAGCTTACATGGTTGAATACTCTAATGGAGGCAAATCTCAGATGACCCATATTGAAATGCCACATATAGGTCTAGGGGTGCAAACAACCCAATGCACATGCCTCTACCAGGTTGGCAGCCCACAGTCACATTAGTGACCCTAGGTGAGTGTCCCTAAATGGCTAGCAGATGATGCAGGTGTGTTTTCCAACCTATAAGGTTATCCAAGCTTATTGCTTAAATCTGATGCAGCTTCTCTCCAACCATAGTTGGAGCCCCCCCTCCAAACCAAGATGAAGACAATAAGCTGGTGCAAGACCAGCAGGTCACCTCTGCCATTCCCAGACACAAGAAAGGTAATCACAAAATGGCTTAAACTGGAAGGGATCTTACAGATTATCTAGTTCCAAGCCGCATGCCATGTATCTCGGCGTACACAGTGCTCACTCTCATCCTGTCACATCTTAAATTTTCCAGTGCTCCACTTGTTTAAAGGATAGACTGTTTCAAGAGAGGACTTACCACGCAACATGACAAAATGTATTTCCTCTTTTGGAGGTTTTTCTTCTCTAGAAGGAATCACACATGATGTCCACTCTGTAAAACAGGTAGCTTTCCTTGTTTCTTTCCCCTCATGCAGGAACCTGCCCTGGGTAGCTAATGAACTACTGTGCTCAGAGGAACCAGTGACTGATGGTCTTAGTGCTGTTGAGGCAGAATCCTCCCACTAGGGTTGTGAATTAAGGCAGCAATATTATTCCCATTGCTCAGATGGGCAGTTAAGGCATGAAGACATTGTAGCTGAGGGTTCATTTAATGCCCAAGCCAATTTACTGCTTGATGCTGTCAAATGAGATGGGGTAGAGAGTGCAAAAAATCATGCCCTACCCAGGATAACATGGGAAGTAAGCAGGGATGGAAATTATAACCAGGATGTCTGTGCTCCATACTGTTCCATACTTCTCAAATTCAGATCATCCTTTTGAATCACAAAGATATTTAACAGCCTATGCAAAAGGAGATGGGACTTTTAGTTTAGGTCCCAGTGAATGAGCACCAACATTTCACAAAACAATCCAACTCTCATTCCACAACACGCTCATGGCAGGAAGCAAAAGTCTGACGATCAAAGCCCTGACCTAACTCCCTTCCCTTGGAAACCACTCAGCAGGCCCAACAGCAGAGACACCCAGCTCTGCATGTAGGCTGCAGAGAAACCCTCTGCTTCTGATGATGCCAAGCCTTCCTCAGTCTTTACACAAGCTGAAAGTTGAGAGGAAGGTCTTCTTCAGCTGCAGAAACATGCGGCTATCAAGGCTGCATGAATTCCTCCTGGTCTTCTTGTGCTTGAATACTACAGTTCTTGCTCTTCCTTTTTCTTTTTTGGCCAAATTCTGGAAAATCCAATATTTTAGGGGGCTGTTCCATGTGACAAAGACTTTCTCATGACATCATCTCATTCAATAATTCTCTCTTGTTGGCTCTGGAAACCCTGAAAATCCTGAAGCTGACCCATGCCCTCCCTGACACACAATGTGTCTGCTGAAGTTGTTTTACTATACCTGCTGTCCTGTTGAAGTAAGTTGTTTTATTATACCTCCATCCTTCATCTCCTTCAATTCCCATTTAGATCACTTCTGCACATCATTTTCCCCTTGCTAGCTTCCATTTTTATCGCAGCACTTCGTTTTCAACACGTATTCAATTATCCCACCCAAACCTCATACCATACATAACACTTTGCTTTAGTATAATCCTATGGACAGCATGATAGAGGCAGAGCACCTACATCATCTTTAGCAGATGAGGTAAAGAGACACTAAATAGAAGACTCTTGCAAACATTTGTATGCATCCTTTCCACAGCAGGCCACAAAAACATTTTCCCCTGTTTATAGGGGTTTAGGGCATCTAATACAAGACAAAAAAACTGCCAAACATTGTCTATTATCAGAAGCCAGCAGAAGCATCACTGATGCTCCTGATGTTTACACCATCTAAAGCTTGAAATTAATAGTTGTGTGGATCTTAAGTTATTCATGAAGTAACACATTCTTGTTCTGTACCACTGTTCTAATTTGTCATCCAACTAACACAATAATATGCAACTAATAACCTTGTATTAAAGATGAGTATTTTCTTGAGGATAATCGCAGATTATACATACAACTCTTCTAAGAAAACCCAAGCACAGAGTTAAAAGCCTTTCAAACCAATGCTTGCTGATGGAGAATGGGCCAGCCATGCTCTGTGCTACACTGAGATATTGGTATGTGCAGTTTACTCAGTGTTCCTCCTGGTGCCTACCAGGAAGGACAACAACGAAATGCATTCTGCCCCAGGGATCATGGGACCAAATAGAGCGCCTTGTCCTCCCCTCTGCATCCTCTGCTGCTCTGATCTGTCACAGGACAGAGCCACTGCCCTCTGCTCACTGCAATGCTTTGCTGTTGGGAGCACTTGGCAGAGCCACAAAGGACCTTTGTTCACGCCAGACCCTGGGTGCACAATGCAATCCTTCCCCCTTGTCACACACTGCTGGGTTTCCATGGCTGGGACAGAAGCACTCCTCCCACTGCAGCGTTACCTCCTGCTTCCCATGGCAGTGCTGCAGGACGGAGGGGACAGATGGGAGTTGGTGGATCTGTGAGTGCCAGAGCTCTGCCCTCAGTTTCCTCTTCACAGGACCTTTGCTCCCAGGCTGCTGAAAAATCACCTGAGTAAGACTCTCTGATTTCCAGGTACACTCTTGTCCTCCAGAGGCCAAAAACTTGGCAGACCTAATGTGATTCCTCTGTGCCACAGTTCTCCATTTGCATGAAATCTGCCAGCCTGTGTGTGTGTGTGACAGTGCAGCTGGGCTCAGAATGCAGCCCTGAATGGAGTGAGGGCAAGGAGTGTCCCAGGGTTGCGGATGGGATCTGCCAGCACTTGGGAGCTTCAGGCAGGGGAGGGCGAGCACAGCCTGAGATGACGCTGCTGGGAAGGAGTGGGATTTGGCAGCATGGGAGTGTCTCTGCGTTTCCATTTCACGGTGAAATACAAAGAGGAGAGGATTACTGGACCACTCGCAAATTATTTAGCATCAGTTCAAAAGAAACAGCGCTTCTTTTTGAGAAGAGCAGAAGGGAGTGCAAAGCATCTTTGGAAGGAAATGAAGTTCCAAAAGATCTGACTGTGCACTAAATACAGTCAAGTGACACACCTGGAAATAGGATCAGACTAGCACGATCCACACTTTCACGGATTTCTGTCACACAGAGAGCCACAGAGAAGGACACGTTTTGTTTCTTCCACTTCTCATTTCAAACATCACAGGATTCTGAACAAACCAGTCCCTGTTTTCAAACCTAACTCTGATTTGGAACAGCCAAAGTTCAGATGCTTTGGCATCTGCCTGGAATCTGCTCCTTACACTCCCAAACCACAGAGGGACAATGTTTCACCCAGACAGATTATTACTGGGCCAAGGAATAAACTGTCAGTGACAACAAGAAGAAAGAACTGGCAAACCCCCCCATTTTCTTTCTTTCTTACCAGTGTAAAGGTTTGCCACCAGGACACCTTAAACATGATGAAAAGTACTTGACAGATACCTCCTCCTGTCTCCTCCCACACACTCTAATTCTGCATACTCACTGTTTCCTGCACGGAGTCATTATAAGTATTGGCCTTTCTGTCTCCTTGGATCCCCCTTGGGCTACTTCAGAGCACGTCCAGATGAACAAATTGTAACAATGGTTCTTGAGCAATACTTCAGAAATGTAGAAGAGCAGAAGAGGGGAGCTGCTCATTACAGCAATGTTTTACTGAGGAATATTTGTCTAAATCCTTCTATTTTTTTGAACTGGGTTTCTTCTTCTCCTGTTTCTGGTGAGTAGGAGGGATCTTGGTTAAAAAAAAAAAATCAAGGATGGTTTGTACACATGAAAAACATCTCCCTGGGGGAATGTGTCTTAGTCTCCTCTTACAAGGTCAATTGATTATTTCACGTCGCCTTTTCGCATGTCAGAAATCTTCTGCTGAGCAACTCTGCTCCATTAAAGAGTAACTGAAGAAATTGTTTTTGAGTAGTTTCTTACATATAATCGATGCTCCCAAAAGCAAGAAAATCTAACCACTGCTCTCTGAAAAAATGACATCAGAACCATAGGAAACCATAGGAAGACAGAAGCACGAAAACAGGAACCAGCTCGGAAGGCACTCTTACTGCTCTGTGCATCAGAAGGAAAGCAAGACCTGAGCTTGATTCTGTAACATCCCATAAGCCTCATTTGTTCAGTTTTCTTCTGAACTTCTGTATGATTCAAGCTTCTTTCCAAACATACCTCTGTTTCTTGCTTTAAACCCCAAAGCTCTCCCTTGCTTGCCTCACTCATGGGTTATCTTCTTGCTGATTTTTTTTCAAAAGGCCAAAAAGAAGTCAGAAGGAAAGCATTAACCTGTGCCCACGCCCCATGCCAGGCACAGGCTCTGGCCCTGTCCTCAGAGGGATGGCGTGACAGAAGTTTTAAGTCTCACTGTAGCTGAAAAAAACTGATTTGGGCAGCTCTTGCTGCCTTTGCAGCCGAATGGAACTGGAAACCCTGCAAAACCCTGAGCACAACAAGCATCATGGAAAGCATTCAGCAACAGCTCATGAAGCTCTCGTTCCACAAGAACCCTGATCTTGAGCATTACTGCATGGTGCTGGCACAGAAATAATCTCCACTCAGCCCAAGCTAACAGCAAAGTTTTGCAAGAAGTTCAGACTCACATTTCCTCTGATTCAGCATATTATTAATCCACAGTGCTGCCTACCAGGGCCACGAAGCGTGAAAAGCAGGAAAATGGCCAGAAACAGGACTGCAGCAAAGGAACCAGAACATGCACTCATTCTCAGTGACTTCAGCAAGCACTCCTCCCTCCTTTCCTGTGGGCTGAAAACAGGTTCCAACCAACCGGTCACCGACATCCAGCGAGATGCTAATACTTGGGATTTGTTTGCCAGAACACATGTACGTACCTTCCAGGAGGGGAAAGACAATAAAAAGATCCTTAACTGCACAATTTCAAAAGACTCCGATTTTGTGACCTGCTTGTGGTCTCCCAGTTTTACCAAGTTGGTGAAATTTTCTCTCTTTAAAACAAACAACAAAGAGAGTGCTCTGAGATTTGTGCAGTGTGGCAGTTCTTGCCATGGCAACCCATCAGCTCCAAGTGTGCATTTCTGCACAGACCTCACCTCACTGCAAAACAAAGCAGGGTAGGGAAAGAGCATGCAAATAAATCTCCAGTGGTTGAGGCCAGCCTGGCAATCCCACCACGAGGACATGCAGGGAAGGAACCTCAGTTCAAACCATTAAACACCCACTTGGCCATTTGCAGGTCGGTTGGTTTGCTTGCTTTGTAAACCACGGTCCATGTATTTTGTTTCCCAAACAGCATGAAAAATCATCTTTACAGCACCAAAAGGGAGCAGGTTTAAGGAAACTGGACTACGCTCCCAGATGGCCTACATACACCACATGAAGTGGAATGTCTTCAGTACGAGGACACAGCCCAACTCCTTTGCTGCCTCTGAAGGCATTGCTGGATGTTAAACTACTAGCACCGACCTGTTGTGGCTTTGGCACCAATTAAACATGGGCTGTGCTTTCAAGCTTGTCTTTGCAACCACTAATCTTTCACTGACACAGCCCCCTCTTTCTAGCTCTTTACTTTAGGAATTCAGCACCCTGAAACATTTGTGGGAGCTGAGTCCTCCAGGCACATCTCATCTTAGGATATTCTTCAATCTAGCTATGTAACCAAATCCTTTGCGTAATTGCTCTGGATCCAAAGCTGTCACTCAAGCCAGCCTTTTCCTCCCTCCCAACAGCATTCCCTCTCCACCTTATCACCTGCAAGACTCTGCCCAAAGTGCTCAGATTACCCAGGCTGGAGCCATCTAGAGTTATTTCTCCTGAAGCTTTACGTGAAAGCTGCACAACAGTTTCTGAGGTTTAGTAAAAACTACCTTCCACGACTGAAAAAAATGCAAGAGCTGATGCTGCTGTGTGAAATAACCCAACCTGAAAATCCAAATAAGGTGGGAAGAGAAGAAGCAATAATCCAGTGGTTAAAGTTGAATCTGACAAAGGCTTGAAACTGCATAGCCAAGGAGTGTTCAAACCATTATCTTGATCAAAATTCCTTTTCATCATTTCTTTTTCTCATAAAAGAGTCACTGAAACAGGTTGCCTGGAGAAGCTGTGGATGACCCATAATTGGAAGACCAGCAACCTGGACTGGTGAAAGATGTCCCTGCCTGCAGCTGAGGGAACTAGGCGGTCTTTAAAGTTCCTTCCAACCCAAACTATCCTATGACCTGCTTCCTTTCTGATGCTTTTTACCTTCTTCTTCCCCACCAAAACATGAAGGGATTGAGGAAGCTTGGTCAGAAGGAACAGGACAAACTACTCACATAGCTCCTGATCTATGTGGCCTTCAGCAATGCTCCTGAGTCTCCAGGGAGGAAGGGTGCTCCCGCCTTGGGAGGTAATCACGCTCAATGTGATCTGATACATCCAATTCCCCTGGTATCTCTGCACCTCACATCAGTAAATTAGAAACTGTTATGAGTCATCCCATAACGTACTAAAAACAAAGGGAATACGATGAAATGTAACACAATTACATACAACACTGCTGAGATGTTGGATCTTGCTGTTGAAATCAGTTCCCAAACCCCTCCAAACACTGCGGTACACAACAACAAACTGCATCAAAACCATGCCAGGTTAGGAGGGGACAGGCAAGAGGAGGCAAGTCACCCTGGCCTGAGTCATCTGCAGAATGGAGCCGGTGTCTAAGTGCTTGCTGGCCTCTTCTGTCACTTCCAAAGGCTCAAGCATGTCATGCCTAACTGTTTTCTGATACTGAAAGGTGGCACTAAACAAGAGGTCAAGGGTTCTGTCCACAGGACTTCTGTCTTAACTGTTGTTACATGAGTGAATTAAGTCTTAATATTAGGCCTAGAAAAATGAGTGAACAAAGAGCTCTCTGTTTTCTTCTCATCCTCCATTTTTAGCTCTAGCTCTTATCCTTTCAAAACAAGGATGGGATAGATTGTACTCCTTTCGTAGAATAAATCAGCCTAACTGCTGAGGTCAGAGTTTTTGGATCAACATAGATTCCACGAAGGCAAATCAGTGCTGTTGGATTTATCTTTTAGGAAGGATGAAGAACAGCCACCGTAGCATTTCAAGGTTCTCCCTTTGAAAGTTAGAACAATTTAGTTTTGGTATCAGATGTCAGGAACAGAAAAATGTCCCTTTCCAGACTGCCCAAAAATACCTTCTCAGTGCTTCGAAAGCTAAACAATGGCAAGGCCCAAGCTGGAATGTTATATAAGATGTTCTTCCATGTCCATGTCCCAGGAATGCTGCCCAACCTGTGCCTTGTCCCCCAGATATGGGAAGAGAACCACAAATTGGTAACTCATGTACAGGAGCCCAAGATGGGATCTGATTTGGTTCAGAGGAACCAAAGCACTGTCTGATGCTCACATAAAAACCGAAATCACACACAGCAGAAACCCACCAAAGGAATACTAAGAGGAGCAAAAGAACAATTTGAAATTTTTACCAGTTCTGAAGTAAGAAATCAAGGGGGTGTTAGTGAAATTTAAGTCTTTCCTCCTTGGAAAACCCTGTTTCAACATGCAGGTGCACACATGCGTGATGTATATCAAACTATACAGTAAACAACACATACCAGCACTGGTTTTGTAGGGAGTAAATAGTGCCAGGAAAGAAACACCTTTGAATCCAGCCCTCTGCTTCCAGTCCCAAATGACTCAAAAGAGGGACCGTCTGAAGATGTTTAGTAGAGGGTCAGTTTTGCTCAGGAGGTAGGAGAGCTATAAATCAGTCACTTTGAAATAGAATAATAATAATGGAGGAAAAAAAAAAGCCAAGAAAAATCCCTGAGGCTTGCTGGGAAGAAGTAGAAATGGGGGAAAAAAAGGAAAAGATAAGAAGCACATGTAATCTCTTCAATGTGGCACTGAAGTTCTTATGAACAGAAAACAGAGAAATGATAAGAAAAGGTAAGAAAGGAAAAGAAAGCAGCCTGTTGACAACTACTTGATTTAGTAGTTTAGTGAGTAGGGATGGTGATAGGAGGATGGTTGGACTAGATGATCTTGCAGGTCCTTTCCAACCTAATGTATCTATGCTGCAGGTGTGTTTTTTAAATGGGCATTAGGTCAGTAGGCCATTTCTATCTGGACTGCTTAAACCAGAGCTTTCATGATGTTACATATATGATTTCAATACAAATTTTATCTTGGTGGGGTTGAAAGTCTATTTCATGTGTGTGAGTGTGAGTGTATATCACTGCATGGATGATAGTGGAAGGTCTTCCAGTGGAGAAAAAGGGTGACTTGTAGGTAATGATGCAAACAGCAGGTGTTGGGTTGCACCTCAGCTGTTTTTAGGGTCGGACAGGGAAAAGGAGAAGGGAAGATGCAGCGACAAGGGGCTACAAAAGTCCTAGACAGAAGGGAATAGGAGAATAACTAAGGAATGGCATTGCCCTCAGCCTCCTACACCCTGCTCTCCACCTGAACTCATTGTAGGAACCACCACATCCCCTCACTGATGCCCATGCCCACCTCAGCTCCCAAGGCTCAACACCTTGCCCAGGCAGTGATGGTAAAACGCTGTATTTTCAGTGGTGATTTGCATCTACATATACACGAAAAGACATCTTTCTCCAAAAGGACTACAAAAAAAGGAAAGATCATGAATCCACATTCTGCTTTTCTCTGACATTCCACAGTGCTTTTCCAATCTAATTCAATAAGGACTGTGTAAACAGATTGGAGCCTGTAAGAGTTCCCATTACATTAGCTACTTGACTAACACTGATGAAGTTAAAGAATGTTCACAAGGAGCAGAAGTCAAGGTTTAAAGCACAGATTAGGGACATACTGAGCAGATTTGGTCCGGCTTTCAGAAAACCCTACCCTACAACCTCAGCAACCTCCCAAGTTTAGTTAATGCAGGTTTTGGATAGGTTAGCCATAATTACACAAGACTATACTTTCTCTTAAGATGTGTAAGATCCCCAGAGAACATCGTTTGTGCTGGCTCAGATTTGCTGTACACTCAACTGCACACAAAACACAACCACATACAAATGTATTTAATCAAATAGATCCTGGGAAACAATAAGTTGCAGCAAGTGCAAACAAGTAGTTAACAATTTCTGATGGTTTTACTTTGCAAAGGGCAAGATAGAAAGGGGGATGCATTTTTTTTTTTTTTCCACATTTAATTTAACAATCCCTGTAGATTATATTCCAGGAAATTACTCTGTTATGTGAATATTGTTACTGAATGACATTTTGGTCCCATTATCTCAGGCTCTTCTTGGCACATGTGTCAGATGTGATTCACCATATGTTTAATGACATGCAACACACTGGTTCAAATATATCCAACTAATGCAACCAGCCAAGAGAGCCTCTATTTTCTTACGCTTCATGTTACAGCTTAACTCAGAAATGCCTCAGTTAGTCACACAGTCCTCATCCAATTTTTAGATCTCCCATGTAGATTTATGGAACTTTAAACAACAGAAGAAAACCTCTCGAGACAGATAAAACTGCTTTTCATAAATTTGAGAAAGACAGAATACTATTTAACTGTTAGCACTGGGAGTATCCCAATCCCAATACCTTCTCCAGCATTTTTGAGCTATTCTTGTAGAACGACTTCGCTGTATGATATGATGTAGGATTTTTATGGTGAGACTGCCTTCCCAGACCAACAGTTTTTTTTCCCAATTCCAGCTTGAGCGCTATGAAAACAAACAAGTACCAATCCCTGTCCAAAGAGTTTACACTGTTCCCTTCCTCAAAGGGGAGTTAGGGGGATTACCAGCTGTAAATCGCTTTGAAGGTAAAAAGAAATAAGAAAAATATTGTGTGCTTAATATTGCTGTCCCCATGAGTCAACATAGACTCCTCAAGATGCTCTACTAACCATTTATACTATGATAAAAATAGTAATTTAGAGCAATAAGCTAGATGTTTTACAATTGATGGCTCAGGAACAACAAGCAGCACCAAGTGTTACTGTCTGTGATTTTGCCTTTCAGGCAAATGTGCTTGAAAGTTAAACCTAACAAATTTCCACTCATTCAGTCAGATATATCTTGTTCAGTCACTTTAGTCCAGTGAAGGCAAAGAGGTGAGGGTAATTCTGCTCCACAGAGAGCACAGATCAAGTGGTGCTCACTACAGTAACTCCAGGACACATGGGGGTGTCCTACCCACACTGCCCCAGCCACTCTGGGAGAGGCCAAAAGGACAGCTAGCTCCTTCACTCAAATAGATGAGGTGGTATCTGAAAAGGAAAGCACAACTAATTAGAACCCATCCAGTCACTATCACTGTATCTGAAGGTGTGTGCTTCAGGTGGACACGAAAGAGGACACTGCACCTGAGCACAGTGCTTCTGATGCACCACAGAGCACAATGAGGCCTTCAGGAGGCGAAGCAACATTTTCAATTCTATTGCTATCCAGAGATGTGATGGGCACAGCAGTGCACTGGTTGGGAGACACATCACAGAAGGGAGGTGTCAGAAACAGGAACTGTGATTTGCAGCTGTACTTCACCAGCTAAACCTACCAGATTTTTTTTTATTTGCTCTGAAGATTTGCCATTAAATGCACTGGGTCGAGAAAGCAATAAAACCACGCACAAGCAGGACAGGAGGGCAGCTGGGCTGCTGAGAAGCAGTGCAGCATGCTGTGTGCAGCCAAGCAGAAGGGGATCTGCAGACACAGCCATGGCACAAAGCAGCAACTTCGGGAGGAGGTGATGAGCCCTGGCAGAAACCTCGTACAAGATGGGGCTAAGGAAAACCCCAGCCACACAAAGCCCCTGCTAGAACCCAGCTGTGTGGGGGACACCACTGCTGTTCACTGCATCCCTGACCATGCTGCACTGGTGCTGCAGAGTGGCACTGAGCACAGCTCAATGGCTTTATTTTTGGCTGGTTGGTCTCATTGGAGCTGTTCTCCGCTGGGAAGTGAGATGTGCACCTGCATCACCTTGAGCTTACTGAAGGTGTGCGGCTCTCCTTGTCTGTTTCCTACACCTCAACCCTCCTCTGATATCCAGCAAGAACACAGAACAGAACATCCCGTGTTGGAGGGTACCCAAAGGGATAACAGTCCAACTCCTGGTTCCACACAGGACCATCCCAAATCCAAACCCTACATCAGAGAGCACTGTCCAAACACTTTCACTCCAGCAGCCTGAAGCTGTGTCCACTGCCCTGGGCATCCTGTTTCATGCCCACTGCACTCTGGTGCAGACTCTGTCCCTAACCTCCAGCTGCCCCTCCTGACACAGCTCCACGCCACTCCCTTAGGCTGCAGCCACCATGAGGGTTCCCTGCAGCTCATCTGCTCTGGGTTGAACAAACCCAGGGTCCTCAGCTGCTCCTCAGTCCTTTCCCTCCCACCTTTCCAGGTCCAAGCTCTGGTGGATTTGTACCACGTTTAGCACAGAGGCTGCCCCACAGCCTCCCCACCATCTCAGCACTCGCCCAGGCCTCGCGTCACAGTCAGCAGTTCATCCGAGTGACACAATTACTCAGCCAGACGTGGCTGGAAGGAGATACTCAGACATCCCCATGACACAAAGAAAATGTACACTTCATTGCTTTTGGAGCTTCTCTTAGGAAGAGAAGCAGCACAGCTTCTGCAGTAGCAGATCCAAGCACAACTTGCAATAGGCATTACCCTACAGCTGTGCGATGCTCAGGTTTCTGCCCTTTTGATAATGTGTTTAACACAAAAACAGCCCTTAAACAATCACAGAAAGGCTTAGGCTGGACAGGATCTTAAAGATCACCGAGGTGGGGATTGGGGCCATATTACTGACTTGTGATACCAAGTGAGTGCATGGATCCTAAATCACTAAAAGGTACTTGGTCTTGCTTTGCTTTGGGCATCCCTGTCACTGCAATGGCTCTGAGCACTGGGGACATGCATCCTTTGTGCCAGCCTGGACCTTTTTGCTGGCTTACTTACCGTGAATTGAAGCCCATATAGCACCTTGCATTGCAACTCACCCACAGGAGGAGGCCTAGCTGTTGAGGCTGAGCCAGGGACCTGGCAGTTAAGCTCTCCTACTGCAGTTCACATTTGCAGCAGAGCTTTTATTTCCCTTTGCAAATCGCATTTCAGCTTTTCTAGGAAGAGTCCATATGACACATCAATAGAATCACAACTCCCACTGCACCCCTGGATCACGTCTGGGCTCCTTGAGACAGCCACCAGCTGGCAAAGAGGCTTAAACAGAGGGATCCCATGCACAGAAACATGGAAATGCAGAAGAGTGCATTAAGGAACTGCCTAAAGCGCTATCTGAAATACTACAGCAGCAACAATATTGACATTAAAATTGATGCCACTATATAGCACTACTTTAGCATCAAAAGGAAGGAAAGGTCTCAGTGCTGGACTGCTCAGCCCCATCCCAGCCTTCTGGGAGAGTACCAGTGCCAGGGACCTGGAGAGACACAATAGAGATACATGATGTACTTTCAGATTCTTCTGAAAGACTGAACAGCCTTCCCCTTCCTCCAGGAAACAAAGGTGTTATTTTCCAAATGCCGTTTCAGTAAAAGATTAAGTGATGCGATGCAAATGGAGACAAAGTGTGTAATACTGGAGTTAATCAGAGAAAATAGGGGCCGGGAGGGAATCCCACGGGAGTGACACATTTATTTCATTATTATACCACAAATGACATTAAGTATCCACCGAGTCCCTGAAGGCAGCATTCCTGCATAAGAAGCAACCCCACTCACCAAGCACAACAGAACCTGCGACCGTTCTATAAATAAAAGCTATTTACAAAGCGAGCTGTTAAATATTTATTTTTCTCTTGAGACCGAGTTCTCTGTTCATTCGTCTCCGTGGCAGCACCGGGGAGCAGAGGAGCTCACCTAAAAAAAGACCAGGAACCAGTCCAGGGCCCGGCCCCAGCACCAGCCTCCTCAACAAGCTGGCGAGGGGAAAGCATCCAACCTCACATGGAAGAACAAGCAGAGAACAAAATGGGCATGAGCTCATCCAGCAGGCAACGGTAGAGCGAGGAAGTCCGGCAACAAAGCAGCATTTAAGAATCACTACCAAACCCCGTCCTCATAGAGCAGCTTGGTGTTAGGCATTAAAGAAACGACAACCTTCAGTTGTCAAGTGTAACTGCAGATTTGCATTACATTTGCTTTGTGTCTTGGGAACATGCATACGTTTCTCACAACTAATGAATTACAGTGATTTATTCGTGGGTTTTTTTTTTTTTCCTTTGGGAAGCTGACAGTTCTGAGGGGGGGAAGAAAATAAAAGCCACCAAAACCTGTGGCTCTGAATACACTTCACTGCTAACCCTTTGTAGTAGTGTTTGTAATAGTTTTTACTCCGGCTTGCCAAAAGCAAGAGTTTTAATTAAATATTAAAAAGCTATTTGTTAAAATAACGTTGCTATAGCAACTGGAGAAAGCTAAAACACCCCGGTGTTTCTGACTCACGGTATATTAATCAACCTTCAGCTATTATATCATGAGCACCACCTCGCCAGGCCCTGTGCCCCCCCAGTGGGACAGTGCTTGTTGCTGGACTCTGCCCCAGGTTCAGCAGGGCCTGCTCCTGATTCCAGCCAAGCACGGGAGCCACGAGTTCCACTGCAGCTCCCCATCTATTTCATAGAATATCATAGAGTCTTATCACAGAATAAGATTGGAAGGGACTTCCAAGCCCACCCAGCCTCAGCCCCTGCAATGGGCTGGCTGCCCACCACCAGCTCAGACTGCCCAGGGCCCCATCCAACCTGGTCCTGAGCACCTCCAGGGATGGAGCACCCAGAACTCTGCAGGGTAGCCTGCCACCCTTTTAAGGATGGGTTTTTAAAATTGCTGGGGCCTGTCCTGCAGCAGGTGCTTGCCTACCACCAGACCAAGTGTGTGGAGCTGAGTCATCAAGGACCCAGGCAGTATTTATTTGAGGAAGTGGAAGCAGAGGAAGAAGTGTGGCAGCATGGAGCACCTGGAGCCAGGGATAACAACAGCAGCTCCCAGCTCCTCCCCCAGCAGCTTCATTTATTTATTTTTTTAACCCTCACCTCTGCCCATCTTTTTCTAATGGAAAAAAATACCTAATTGCACAGTTATTAATCAAAGGGAATGTGATGAATATTACAGCATTTGTACGCCAGCACTGGTTTCCTGCTGCTTTGTTTGGGTGTCACAGACTGTGACTATGACAACCGCAAGCAGTTATTGGACTGATGTCATTTGTGACATCATGCCGAATGGAAAAGAAAAGGAAGAAGAGGCACGATCAAAAACATGAAGAATGGAACAAAACCTGCTTTCTTCTCTTTCCTCACTCCTCCTGAGCTGGGTCCTGGGGGATAGCTGTGCTGGGCTACTGGAAAGCTGGAGCTGCTCTGGTGTTAGCAAACCTTGAGATGTGCTGAGCGCTGGGGAAAAGCTGCCCCTGGCTGTGGGATGGATGTGGATCTGATGTCACATGGAGGAAATCTCCTCACCCACTCCTGGTTGGGGGCCGAGGGCACCATCCAGAGCCAAAGCCCTGCACAGAGTGCTGCCACATGCTGCTGGCAAAGCTTTGCTTTGCTTTGATAAGAAATGTCTGTAAATTCACTGCTCAAGCTCCAAATAACAACAAAAAACAAACCTGCAGCCCTCGAAACCCATCCAAATCACATGTGGCAGAAAAAGGCGCCCTGCAACAAGAATCTCCTTCACGGTACACGTCCAGATGTTCTGTCAGAAAACAGTTCATTTTTCCAAGTGACTTTTTCCAAGCACTTCCAATGCACAAACTGTGCTTCTTCGCACTCCACACTCCCCTGTTGGACCTGCCATGTTTCACCAGCCTGATACTGCTGCCTGCCCAGGCACCTCCTTGTCCCCTGTGCAGCATCCCAGAGTGGGACAGGTGCCACACTGCTGTGATGTGTCCCCCTCACAGACTCACGGAATCATTTGAGTTGGAAGAGACCTTTAAAGGTCATCTAGTCCAGCTCTCCTGCAAACAACAGGGACATGTACAGCTCAACCAGGTTGCTCAGAGCCCCGTCCAGCCTGACCTTGAATGCCCCCAGTAATGGGAGCATCCAGTACCTCTGTTCCAGTGCTTCACTGCCCTTATTGTAAAAAACTTCTTCCTGACATCCAGTCTATCCCTTGCAGCAGGACAGAGTCTTTGAGAGCTGCCACACGCCATAAACTCTTTGCAGAAGGCAAGTCACACTCTCTGAGTGCCAGGAGAGAACTGGGGGTGGGTGGAAGAAAGCAGAAGAGCAAAGTAGCCTTCTCTCCCTCCTCTCACTAGCACAACTCCCTAGGCTGAATGCTTGAAGCATTTTGCAGACCACCACCAGAGAGCAGAGATAGAGGAGCTGAGCTCTTCTACCTCTGATTTCTCCTCCATCTTCTGCATCTATTTCTCAGTCAGCATTGCCATGTTGCAGCCATCTTCCACTGCCCAGTTCCTCTTGGCTTTGGTCAAACAGCTTTTCACAAGCCAGAGCATTAGAAGACAGGAAAATGGGAATTCACTGTCTCCTTTCTCTGCTGAACAATGACTACATCTCATTGCAATAATTCAGACCCATCTGAGACCATACATGAGTTACCTGGGCAGCTTTCAAGCAGCCTGCTCTTCTGCTTTATCTCTCACCCTCTTAACACAACCATGATATATTAGAGCTCCCACATTGCTGCTTTGCTTTGACTTAACAACACAGACAGCATTTGCGTGGCACCAGCACTCTGCCTTTGAAGAGCTGGAGCACAGCACAGGTAGGTCCCCCTGTTTGCTCTTCTTGCAATGCAGGTGCATTAAGACACACACTCGTCAGGACTTCAGAGATGCTTGCAGAGCAGAGGCCAAATTTCAACACTGCCTACTTGACAGAGAATGAAACATCTGAAAGCAAATGTTGCTTGAACAGCATGTCTAATGTAGTGTTATGCTTTGAGAGACACAACATGCTACACGGCACCTTTCTGCTGAATGCATCTTTCTAACTTTGTCTCTACCCATCCCATTTCTCTGCAGCCAGCACAGCATAGAGAATAAGGCCAAAGCTCCTCTGTGCAAGGCTTTGTAAGCAACTGACAACAAATAAACCCACAGCTCGATTAGCAGCTCTCCTATGGCGGCCTGAGCACCAAGGAAGGAGGAGAAAACACTTCTGATTCAAAGGGAGGCTAGATGATGGAACTTACTGAGGACAAGCCCAAAACACCATCATGATCTCATGCCATTTTTCACTCAGTAATAACGAGACTCACTGCTGGTATCCATCATAAAAGGCTGAAAACAGGATTCCCTATTGTGGGGTTTTTGCTTACCCATTTCTGAATGTCTGCCAGTTATTTATTTAGCAATTTTTACCACATCTTTTTTCTCTGAATGCTGATGGACTCAATTTTATTTCTGTTAATACAACAAAGTAATATAACAAAGCCTTTTTTTTTTTTGCTGATTTCAATTTGGGGTTTTATTCTGCTGTAGCCCAAATAGATTTGTGTTGGTGTAACAGAAAACAGGCTGTATGCCACTGAAACAAAAATGGAAACAAAATTCTGCTGATTTCCAAGTAACCATAGATTTCTACTACCAAAAGAAGAGGGTAAAAACAGGATTGGAGTTGGGTTGATTTTAAAACCCTCAAAAAAACCCAACCCCTGCACAACTGCTCTGATAGGAAAATGTACAGAGAAGCAGTGAATTCCATCAATGCAGAAGGAAAACCTTTGGTGTGGCCACTGCTTCTACATGTAACTATGTAACTAGATACCTATAAACCTTTATACATAACTATATAGCTATGTATAGTTACACACATAGTGCATAGTGTGTATATATGTATGCATAGCACATATATATGTATATAGTAAATATACACAATATACATATAAGGTATATACATACACACACACACACACAAGATACTGTCTGAGTTGCTTTGAAGCAAGGAATGGAACTAGGCATGCAGATGTCATATGATGTCAAAGTACCTCTGAAGTTCCTCAATCACATCAGACAGGAGCCAGATACTGGGTTGTTTCCTGTGCTGATGACAGGGCTGGATTGCTGTATGTATGCACACAAACTCAAAAACAACCCCATGGCAAATCCATGTTTTTCTCGCCTTTCAGAACACACAAGCTTTCTTCCTGAGGAATTCCTTGCCTCAAGTCTCCATCAATGTTTTTTGTCTTTTAATGGCTGGTAGGGTTTGAAGTCAACAAACAAGCTTCAGACAGTGATAATGGTCCAGTCTATCGATCATATTCATAGTTAAATGCATTCATGTGGTTTATATCTGCAACGAGATAATTACTCAGCCTATGTGGTAATACAGTGCTGACTTTATTTTGTGGGTTGCAAAGAGGTGCCAGAGACACACAACTGGTTCCAAAGTACTGGAGTTACTTGCTGTAAACAGTTCTAGAAGTGTCTTCTAAAAAGTGTATTTTTATTCTTCCTTCTGTTTGAGAAAGCTTGGGTTTCTCACTTAAAAGGAAAAGAGAAATAAAACATCTACTCACTGCACTGTATTTCTTACATCCTGGGAATTCAGCGCTACTTCTGAAGGTGAGCAGAACTTCAGACACCTACAAAAGAAAGGGAAAGCTGTGTAAGTCCAGGAAAATCAGGGAGAAAAACAGCAAAACAACAACCATCCCACTCTGCTGCAACTGAGTTTATTTGACAGCACCTAAGAATGCTGACTGACGGGAACTGCAGCAATGCCTCTTTCATGGCCACTTACAGGACCACGCTGATGTACTCTGGGATGTAGAGCTGCGTACTTTGGGAGCCCCTTGGGGAAAAGAAAATCCACATTTCCAAGGCCAGGCAGACAGCAGGGAGCACTCACATAGGGATGTCCTGAGATACGGCTGCTGTTGGGCTGAAAATACCCACAAACATCTACTGCAGCAGACACATACCAGAACTGGCTCTTGCTACTGGGAGCCTCAACAAAATGCTCCTGGCCCATTGCCTTTCTCCTCCTTCAACGGACTAACTGGCTGGGTGATGTTGATTTTCCTCATTTTCTACTTTTTTCCCCCTTTTTTTCCTTTTTTTTCCCTAGAGATGTGAGGGAAAGGTCTGAGAAATGCCCTGCCTGCAGGAGAGGGAACATACACTGAGGATACGTGAAGGAAAACAAGTGGTCACAGGGTGATCTGAGCAAAAGCAACACCTCCAGCCAAACTCCCCCCTCATGAGACAGAAGCTTACTGATTGTTTTGGCAGTGCCCAGAACACAGCTAAAGATGAAGAATTTGAATTTGAAGCTTCACACTCTGTGCTATCTGGATATGGGAAGGTTGGCTGGGAAACCTGAGTTCAAGTCAGAGAATTAACATGAAGTCTTGCACTCCTTTCCAGCAGGCTAGGAAGTCTGTGGCTCTTTTCAAATGAATCACAGAATCATTAAAGTTGGAAAATATCTCTAAGATCATCCAGTCTAATCATCAATCCATTCCCAACATGCCCCTAAACCACATCCCTCAGTGCCATGTTTCTCCAGCACCTCCAGGGACACAGACTCCATCAGCTCCCTGGGCAGCCTGTTCCAGATACAACTTCCAGATACAAGATGCAACTGGATTTCCTGAAAGGGCATCAGAGCTACTCAAGTAGCCAGGAGCTACACAACCAAAAATGCTTTTTAAGAGCTTAGAACAGAAAAAGCTGAATGTTTATTCACAGATTAATGGGAAACTGCTTCCCATTTTGCTCCACTTTGAAGTAAGGCTAAATGCTATAGTTTCACTGAATTGTAACAGAAATTGCTGGTTACACCTCCACTTGCCAAAGAGGTGGAAACTGTCTGGCACTGGGATTTTGGGACAGAATCTCCCATTCTCCCATCTTGTGCTATAATCCTAGTGCCAAGCAGTTTCAGTATTTAACGGGATCAGTTCAGCGACCTGACACAGAATCCACTCTCTGAAATACTGTCTTTACACTGCTGGGTCCGATGCACAATTGACCCTGTCTTGCTAAGAGGCCCGCGACAACCCCTACAAATGAAATGCTTTTAACCACCAACCAATCACCTACATCACTAAGGAGCCCCGTCACTCCTTCCACCTCTAACCTCCAGTTAGAGAGTTAACTAAAATAAATACATTACATAGAGTGTCACTGCTTCTTAGGACTCTATAAATGAGCTGTTTGTACTTTTCCTACAGACCTAGCAGGTGAAGTTTCAGTGAGGCTCCCAGCTTTAGGAAACATAAAGCAGGAAGAAATCTCCACAATGTCTAAATCCAGCCCCTTGCTGGTGTGCTCATACCACACAATCCTCTTCGGAATGAATGGAAAAAAATTCTACCCCTTGTGGCTATGAGAACACGATTTAAAACAGCAGCTCAGAAACAAGTTGGGGATATACATATACACATAAACGTGTGCATGTTTCAGATCTTACAAACATCTCATGGTTCTGGGAGATTTTTTTACAACTGGTGGGTGATTACTAATGCAAAGAAACTGGGTCTTGCTCAGCTTTGTTCAACCAGAGCTCTCCTGCTTGGGCAGCTCCTCTCAAACAGACCAGCACAACCCAAGCACCAGCCCGAGCCCTGAGCGGTATGCTTGCCAGAAAGAAGTAGCATGCCATAACAAAACAAAACAAAACAAGCCCACAAATAAACAGAAAGACTTTTAAAAGTATGCCACCTTATGAACACCAGCAGGTTCCAAACATCACAGGTATAACTGCCTGAAAATGGGATTATTTTTCACAGTTCGCAATGAGATTTCCTCCAAAACACTGTTGAAATAACTTCAGTGAACTAAAATGTAAATCTGAAGCTGCTCTTAGGGCATAAAAGAGAAATTGTTGTACTTTTTAGCAGCTCGACAGTAAAGTTCCTCTGAGAGTCTCTCAACCTAAGAAAATGATCAATTTTGCAAAAGAACATTTTACAAAGAGAAATGGAGTTGGGAGTCCTGAAAGCACTTGCTTTCCCCCGTTGCACTTGAGTCAAAATAAAATAAAAGCCAAACACCTCCTTGACCTCTTTTCCTGAAAGATGCCAATTTGAGAGTTTAACCCCACAGCCTATCAGCCCAAAACACTGATGTGGAGCACCTCCAGTGCCAGCCCTCCACCAGCTGCCAGCAGCCCCATGGGGTTTTGGTGACCCATCACCATGCTCCCACACTGGGCTGCCTCATCTCCCAGATTTGGGGAGTTCCGTACACTGGATAAGGGAGATGCAACGGGTTGGGTCCTCACCCTTCTATCTGCACATCTAAGCTTGATTGGCCATGTCCTGCCTGAGATACAAGACATGAAGGCCATGGGCTAACAAACAGCCAAGTCCGCTGCTCAGGCCCTGGTGTCTGTATCCATGTGGGTGTTTCTCAAGTTCTCAGTCTAGCTTATACCTGTATTTCCCCCAAAACTACCATGATAAAAATTACCACCTTAGTTGAGCTGAATTACTCTAAGCACTAGAATAGAAATGCCTTCTATCAAATTAAATATTCACAGCTGTGTAGGAAACGGCTGGTTTACAGCCTGGAGATTGCAGACTGTTATTACAGCACGATTAGAAGACACAAGCTTTCCTGGAAGCTGTCTGTCACAGTGCACTGAAAATCCCCGTTCCCCTGGTGTGTCCCGAGCACCCTAACATCTACTGGGGCACTGCTGTGTGCTGTGGCTGCTCTGTGCTGGTCCACTTTGGATATTCACCTAAGACTGGTACATGAAGATTCTTCACTTCAACACACTTTTATAAAGCTTGTGTGTTCCCATAAGTACGACACGTGCTTAAATAATGCAAGAATATCACAGCTGAAATCAGACACAGGGATGGGAACACACAGACAGTACTTCTGGCAGTGTCAAAGTCCTACCCTGGGCTAAGCCAAACCACTTCATGGTTCCTCTGTTTGCAATGCAAATAATGCACAGCTGGAAGGTTCAGTGCAAGGTTTAATTAAATCATTACTGCTACTATCCCTTAATAAACCTGTAACAGAAGTCCAGAGTTTCCATCAAATACGTGAATATGCACTGGACAAGCTATTAAAATAGAGAACATTGCCCTGAGGTCTTCAAGCACCTGCACCAGATACCACATTATGTGACTGGGAACACCTAGCGATGTCTGAACGTCCCTGTATCTCTTCATTCCCTCATCCACGCCCTGCAGGACACTCAGCTGCCCTTCTCCAACACTGAGATGGATGAGGAGATAGACAGCAGGGGCTCCACTCCCTCCCAGGTGTGATGGGCATGGTAGTGATGGGTCACTGGTAGGATAAGATGATGTTAGTGATATTTTCCAAACAATGATTCTATGATTCTACGGAGGGAGGCAGGCAAGGCTGGGAGAGAGAAGGCTGCTGCAGCTTCTGGCACACATGGGCATGGTAGGCAGGTCCTGTGAGGGACCATCCTCTCCACCTTGGCAGCAGGACAGCCATGAGCACAAGGTTGTGACCCATGCTGTGTCTCCACTCAGGCCACACAGCCTTTCCACAATTCACCTCCCCATCAGAGAAGCAGTCAGAGGGGCATTCTGACTGAACGGCATCTGACATGGAAGTGTGTATGAAGCAAAGGTGCATCATCAAATTCCTCCATATGGAAAAAATGGCGCCCACCAACATTCATCAATGCTTGTTGAGTGTTTCTAGACACCAAACAGTGGATGTGAACACAGTGGGGTGGTGGGTAGTGCTGACAGCAAGATGAAAGATAAGCCATATTCCACATGGTTATTCACATCTGTCACATCATGAAATGAAGACTGTCTTGATCAGCTCATCTGCACAAATCAGTGGACTACAGCCAGAGAACCGTGTTCAGAACTGAATATTAGCATCAATGTGTAGGAAATGATGCTGATAATATTGGAATATAGCAAAATTTGCACCAAGTGGGTCCCACGAATGCTCACACTGGGACAGAAAGAACTCCGTATGAAAGTTTGTCAGGACCTACTGAACCAATTTGAGGCTGAAGGTGAAAGTTTCCTGGATCACACCATTACTGGTGATGAGATGTGGTGTCACCTCTACGAGCTGGAGTCAAAACAGCTGTCCATGGAGTGACAACATGAATTCCTCAATACAGAAAAAATTCAGGGTACAGCCCTCAGCAGGGCAAGTCACACGCACCGTCTTTTGGGAAAGGAATGAGGTGATCCTTCTGGATTTTCTGGAATGTAGTCAAACCATCAGCTCTGACCACTACACTGCAACACCAACAAAGCTGAAGATTTGAACTTCCTGAGTCAATTCAGAGAAGAAGACAACTTTTCTCTTGCAACACTATAACACCAGTCCCAAGACCAGTTTGAAGACTGTGGAGCACACTGCCAATCTTGGCTAGACTGTCCTACCACACTCACTGTACAGTCTGAATTTGGTGCTTTCTGACTTCCGTTTGTTTGGCCTGATGAGAGATGGACAGAATGGGCAACATTTTCCTATCTATGATGCTGTCATAGCAGCTGAGAAACAGTGGGTCAACTTTATCAGTGTAGATTTGATGAGTGTGGCATGCTGGCTCTTGTTCAGAGCTGGCGAAAATGACTATGTTGAAAAGTAGAGAATCTGCTCTACCAAATAATGTTATTGTGCTCTTTTTATCTGTTGTAGATTCCATGGAAATAAATAGGAGACATTACTTCCAGAGCAACCTACGTATCGCCTACTTTTCAGCTCCAAGGGATGCTCCCTGGTGCTCCGATCCATCCACGTGTCATCATACAAGCTTGCCAAGGAGACACAGAGGATGTCATACACTGGGGATCCAGACAGAACCACACACTCCTTCCTCCCTCTGACAAATATTTAAGCTCAAAACAGTGGTGGTGCTAAAGAGGAAAAGACCAACAGAGAAAGATAACTGCAGTGAACAGAATGCAAATGCATTTTAAATCCACACCATCCCCCACAATTTAAATGCATGTGCCAATTTGGAAAGGACAAGGGTTACCATATGAGATCCCCTACAGTCAGGATCTTGGAGGAGTGTATGTCAAATGATGCAAACAGCAGTCAATGAACATCTCTCCATACGTGTACAAACCTATCTGAGTTAGACTGCAGCCAAAAATGTCACTAACTGTTTTCACCACTTAGACTCAGTGTCAGAATGACACAATATAAAGCCTTCCAGTACTGCAGTTGGGTTTGGCCTGGTCTCTCCAGTTTCAGCCTGATTTCCTCACCAAATGACACTCAGCCATACAGCAGTCTTTCTCCTGCTCTTAATTCATTCCGCCTTTGTTTCCCTCAATTCCCAAGCTGAAAAGAAAAAAAAAAAAGGAAAAAAAAAAAAAGACCAATTGAGGCCAGCCAGCAGTTACATTTTGCTGCTATAAAAATAAATATGAGAGGAAGGGGTTTCCCTCATCCGGCTGTTTAGACCTCCTTTTGGCTGTAAGTATCAATGCATTTGCAAATCCCTGCCAAACACAGCAGCCGTCAGTGCAAAAGTGGTATGAGAAACAAAATGAGCATAGGGTGTAAATATAAAGCAAGAAATCATTCACTCTGTTCAAGTAACAGTGTTTGTTTCTCAGCTACTATTAAAAATCAGTGCTGGTAGGTGCTGGGTAAGTCTTTAATTTTCAGTAAGAGCATCTCTGTATTGATATCAGGGAAACTGGAGCTGAAGCACCAACAACCATTGTTCAGGTGCCAATATCTTGCAGAAATGCTGTGAAAGGGGAAAGTCTGCACATATTAAGCACTGAAAACAGCATCCAAGGGCAAAACTGATGTTTTCTGTGATTCCCAAGCAGAGAAGGCCTGGCATCCTCTTGCGGTAGAGATCTCTGTCCTGTTGTGGCTTCCCGGGCACCCCAATGCTCTGCTGGTCCTGCTTGCCCCTAGGACTGAAAGGTTTGTAGGAAAAACTCATCAGCCTGTTACTTCTGTGGCTGTTTCTCTTTGTCCTGAGGATACCCAGCACAGCCTGGGCACTGTATCAGCATATTCTGTTAGGAATCAGTAATTTGGGTCCCATCCTTTCCCTCCAGCTATATCTTAATTTTTATTTTTATTTATTTATTTATTTAAGGCAGAGAATACAAAGAGATGGAACAGAACTTTCTCCTTGCAGCCTGCCCATCTTGCAGACCTTCCTACCCATTCATCACCCTCGTGGCAGTGATGGCTGTATTGAACGTGGATTTGTTATGCCTTCAGCTCTCACATAACCAAACACCCTCCGATATTTTTGGAAGTCAAGAGAATACAGGCTCAGACACTGAAGCTTTTATACATATATTCAGACAGGACCTTTTATTATTTCCCACTGATCTAAATGTTGCATTTAAATTAAATCATGATTTGGAGTCTTGTGCTGGAGTCTGCAGCAGCAGATGCTTTTTCCTGCATTCTACCTGATTTGGGATCCAGGGCATAATTACATTTCTGAGAGCAAATCCAGGTACTAGTTAAATGCATCTCTGCTACACACTCCAGCAGGAGAAGTTCTTAACCAAGGAAAATAAAGCTCAATTCACATCCTACAGTGAATAGCTGTTCAGGAGAAACACACTTTCACCATTTGAAAATCAGATAAAAAGGTAGTTCATACAACATTTACTTTATCTTACAAAATAACCTGCAATATGACATCAAGTCATTCCTTCTCATGATATACTTAACAAGGAGGAAAAAAAAAAGACACATGCCACACATGCACACCCCTTTATGCACACCCTTTCTCCAGTGCTCCTTGTTATTCTTCCAGAACAATTCTTCAAAGCTGCAGAGATCACTCTATGTCACCTTCTTTCTGAAAGATCAGATACGCTGCATCAAAAAGCATGCAGGAAAAGTTCTAGGGCATGGAACCAATTTCTGCACACTTTTATCTGGGTCAGCTTTTCTATTGATTCTGCAAATACCATATCATTTCTTTTTAAGCCAAGACTTTTTTTGTTGTTGTTTAAAAAGAAGAAAAAGAGAAGATCAGAACTTAAGTCAAA
Source organism: Odontophorus gujanensis (assembly GCA_013399175.1). Classification (NCBI taxonomy): domain Eukaryota; kingdom Metazoa; phylum Chordata; class Aves; order Galliformes; family Odontophoridae; genus Odontophorus; species Odontophorus gujanensis. Next base: position 1,134,123 of record VXAB01002531.1, on the reverse strand, counting down.
CATCCACCCGAGCCAAGGATGAGTTTTGTTGGGTGGCTGCAAATCAAAATGGCAGATTAAAGAAAAAATAAAGTCTAACTATTATCGAAAGAGCATCTGGGTTGATTTCTAAATTCACTAAATGCCATTTCCCATATTACTTCTTTTTTTTATTTTACACATTTATAATGTCCCCACTGTTACACACATGACACAGCTGACAATGTCTAGGAAAGCCAATTGAGGCAAGCACACGAAAAGCACTCGCACATGTTTTATCATTAATGTATCTCTCCATTTCTCGGCTGGCTGCCAAGTCTTGCTCCATGATTATGACCTATTTGGCACAGCTTCCAGCTCTGCTTTGTGTTGTCTCATCAACCGCAATGTCTGTCTTAAGGTGCTCTGTTACAGAAATAATAAATAAGAGCTGGCCTCAGGTGATGAAAGGTTGGATTTTGTTTTAGGATGAGACATTTTGAGAAATCTTATCAACTCCATCTGCACACATGGGTGGGAAATGGAGATGGGGTACTTCTAGGACAATGCCTACCGACGGGTGACAGTCTGTAGTAGAAGCAACTTAAAAGATTTCTTGCAACTCCAGATGACAGTTGAAAAAAATAATAAAGTAGTTGGGAAGTCTAATTAACTCCTGGTGAAAACAAAACTAATGAACTAACTGGCTCACAAGTGCTTTTGCAGCATGCAGTCCTTTTAATTCTGAGATGCTTTTTGCACATTTTGATGGTGGTGGGAATAACTGAACATTGCCCAAGAGCCCAATTAGAAAGCTTACTCCTGCAGGGATGCATTCTGGCAAGACTTGGTTTTGCAGGGAACCAGGCATGTGGCAAGCGGGGCCATTTGCATGAGTGCTTCTGACTCAGAGCTGGAGAAGGATCTGACTCAGCTAAGCATCTACTTCCCGGCCCTGGGACATGAGTCTGGAGGATCACCAGGACAGATCCCTAAGCTTTGTCAGAGTTACATCTTAACGTTCCATTTTCCCTATCTTGATAGCTGAGATGGAAAAATAAGTAAGTTTCCTCTCCAGCAACTGCGTGATGCCATCGACACTCCCAACCTAGAAGATTAACCATTCTGGACACACAAATGATCAAACCCCAGTACTGGGCTAGTGGTCCCCTCCCTGCTACACTGTATGCTCTTCACTCTTCAGCACTTCGCTGGCAGCTCCACCTGCTTTTACTCTGACCATTGCAAGGTCACTGCAATTTGAGGAGACTACTGGATGTTCCTGCTCAGCAGTCTCATCCAAGGAGGTGATTCCCCAAATCCTGCTTGTCTCCTGAGAATGGGTTTAAGGGGCTGGGCTTAGCATCACACAGTAATTGAAACTGGAAAGACCACTAAGATCTTCTAATCCAACCATCAACCCATGCTTGTGACTGCTCTGGACCACCTCCATATTCATCCTTTCCTGAACAACTCCAGGGATGGTGACTCCACCACCTCCCTGGGCAGCCTGTTCCAATGCCTCACCAATCATACTGAGAAGAAATTTTTCCTGCGTCTGAACCTCCCCATCACCCTGGGCCAGCCACCTTCCTGCTCCCTGCCAAGCCATATTCCACTCAAGCTCAAGTGCAGCTTCTAACACACTGCTAATGGCAAATTGTTGCTGGATTATATCCAGACTTCTACTTTTTGCTGTTATTGACTGCTTGAAGCTTTGCAATCTTTCAAAGAAAACGCCTTTAAAAATTAGGCTGGGGAGAATCACATTAAACAGGGATACTAAAACGTCTTCCTAGCTGTGCTGCAAAAACTAGGCCAGGCTACCCTCCGCCAGATCTCCATGTATCCCTGCAGCAGTAACAGTTGGCACAATTCTTAAAATACGTACAGGTTGTGACAAGGCTGGCTGATTAAAGACCAGCTCACAGCGCTGGGAAAACTCAAAGCACTACTGGTGAGTTTTAAAACTGGAGAGATGTCGTGGCTTCAAAAGAAACCTCTCCAGCCTGGTGCTCCTCTGTCAGCTCCTTTCAGTCGCCAGCAACACTGAGTGACCAACACAGGCCAGTTCCACCTTTCCATCACCTCTACACAGATGTGCAGGACTGCTCTATCTCATCTGCTTCACCACTTTCCTGTCAATTATCAGCGATCCACAACCACAGTGTATTTAATTTGGATTAATGTAGGAAGTACTCTAATCTCCTTATTACAGATGAAGTAAAGCAAGGCTGACTGGAAATCTGGCTTCACTGCACACATGTCTACATTAAAGTCCCCACGTGCCAACAGCACAAAGTACTGCCTGGCCATGTTCCCTCAAAACCCCAGCTCTCAGTTCTGGTGACCACAGGCTTGGCCACTCCTCACCACCCAATATACCCCATACCCTTATCTGCTTGCCTATGGCCTTCGTATTTAAATATTAAGGCAACTTTGCAGCAAACACAATGCTTTTTATGCTTGTGCTCTTGCACGTGGACTTCAATAAGTAGCTTTTGTCCACCTGTTCCACAGCCAGTCACTGTATGTGGGGTGGTTGTCTTTGGCAGGGCTGTAGGGCAAATGAGTCAATGTTAGGTGCAGGTACTTGCGGAACTTGGGCAGACTTTCTTAAGCCAGGTTCAGAGACAACTAACATGCAAATACTGTGCTCAGATTCATACAAATATTGTGCCTCAGTGCAGGAAATGGTGGTTTGGAAGTATCTGGCATAGCACAAGTTTGCCTCACAAATTGTCTCCTTGTGATACTCTGTGATGACTTCCCAGTAATTATGGAGCAACAGTGACAGTGGCCAGGGTGAGCCCCAGAGCAACCTCTGCTGCCTCAGCGCAAACTGCTCAGATTAAACGTAACTCTCAGGCTTTATTTATACTTATGTGCTAGTATTTTCCAGATTAAACGCAAGGGTCTGTGCAAAAGTCTCACTGCCTCTACAGACTTGATCCTAACTCTTGACACAGACTCTCACATAAGCCACTGAAATGACCAGGCCCCAGTTGAGCATAGAAATCCCTTTATGCAGAGCCTTTAGCATTGTCTGTAACACTCTGCTCAGAGATGAATAGTGCTCAGATATTTTATTCTTGGTGGAAGCTGTATTTCAAATGTTTTCCTACTGTCCTCAGAGGAGTTTCACATTTTACACGTGTGACAAAGCAGATAAGGGTTGCAAGAAACTATAAATCATGACTACATAGCACTGCCTGAAACCTAGAGTATCCATGGACCAAATTTCATCACTAGAATCAAGATGCTCAAATCCCCTCTGGTACTAAAATAAATGCAGAACGTGGTGCTGGAAGTATAAGGTCTCTCCAAGCCCTGTCAAGATATACTGTCTATAAGCATCCACCAAGGTAGAGCTTTATTGTCGTGGAATGCCAACAAAGTACCAGGCAGTGCTTCTGATCTATCTTAGTTTGGTGCATATAATTTTAATTAAAGCATTTAAGTAAATACAGATGCAAATGAGGCTCAGTATAGCATCTGGCAAATCGCTATCAGAGCCCGGAGGCTACTGGCAAATTATCAGCATGAGCCTCCATGATGTGAAGTTACCAGATCCAGTCTTGGTCAAGGCACTGTGTATTTTCTTTTTCAATTTGGCTTAAACTGAAAGTAGAACCTCATATTGGTACATACATAAGAAGTTACATTGTCTTCCATTTAGAAAGGAGCTCTTAGGAGGTAAACCAACATCATTAAAATCTGTCCTTTAGACAGCCTACGTCTAGCAAGAAGAAAAAAACCCTTCTGCATTACTGCAACACCTATCAAAGGAACTCAAAGCGCCTCTGAAATGTTAATTAATCCACACTCTCCCCAAGGGAGATCTATTTTAAAGATTGTTATATGAAGTTTGCATTATTCTTGCATTTGCCAAAGGCTCACAGGAGGGAAGCCACAGATATCGAAACTGGACCTGGAGCCTCGACTGCCTGCTCCTCTGTGTCCTGATCACAAGACCTCCCTCCCCAAAAATCACAAGAATTCGCTCACACCAGAGAGGTGTGAACCTCTTTGGCCTAGATATTTCTGCCTCAAAGCGGTGTTAACTTCAAAACCTTGTTAAAAGTATATGAAGGCGATTACATGACAAGAGAAATAAGGGAAAACAAATCACAAGGGAAGAAATTTTTCTGGTTTCTGGAAATTGAAGGAATCTTTAGATCACGCTGAAAGGATCTTATCTTTGGAAAATGAAAAGGTACAGGCAAGATAATGTTCATGGTAATACCCGCATCAGCTCTGGCTGATTGTTCCTCCTCTCAAGGCGCACTTCCATCTTTACAACCTCGCAAGTGGAGATCAATTCTCCCTCTTTCAGAACCTGCATTAAGACCAAAGCTTAGAAAGAGGCAATAGCTCCTAAGGTGTAAGTGCACGCTTAACTTGATCAACAGCAATGACACTCAAGCACATGCTTAACACTTTCTTTACAATATCCTTGTGAATTTCCCTAGGTATGAATTTTCCACCGATACTGAACGAAATCACATAACATTTTCAATTTACTCAGAAATTCTCTGGGGAAAAGAAATATTCTTGTTACTGATGGCAAAGAATAGGACAAGAAAACACAGTAAGGTTTGTAGTCACATGAATACATTCACAACGTGATAAAATGTGACACATACATGACATATCATTACTGTGACAAAAATGTTTGGAAGGCATTTGCAACCAGCATTTTGTAAGCATATGGTCATATATTGGCCCCTTCCTGTGCTCAAAATTAAAAACAAGACAGAGGGTCAGGAGCTAAAAGCAACAAGCCACACACTGGCTTGTTTGCATTCCTGTGCCCTGATATCAGTTACAATGACTGCATATTCATTTAAATACTTTGCTCATTGACTTTTTTTTTTCTTTAGTGTTTAGACTGATTATATATTTATAAACAGGTAAAAACAGTGAGTATTGCTCTTAAGCATTAGGATGCCGGTATGAATCTCTCCAGTATGAGAGAGTTCCTGGCAGCAGGAAGTATAGAAAAGGGGGAACAGGGAAATGAGATGTGACTATGGACTAGCTAAACATGAGGGCATCAGACCCTGGGAAGTGAGGTGTACGAGTTCAGCAGTGGTATATACATGGTAAAGCAGTCACATTTAAGCATTTTGGGTTCAGTTCCTCCACAACACCTTTGCATTTTGGCTGGCTCTTGCTTTAGCAAAATCACTTTGGGGCCCAGTTTGCAAGAATAATAAATAATGATTTTCACTAGATGGGGAGGAAAGACTGATACAAAGACGACACAGTTCCCATTCCTACTTCAAGAGAAAAACATGCCAAAATCATCGCCTTACCACAGATTTATTTCAAGTCAGAGTCCACATTCCCCACAGAGGCGAAGCAGGTGATCTTGATGTTTTCCTCTTGACAATCATACCTCAATAAACTGTTATCTGATCTGAGACTTAATAGGGTAATGCCAAACGACTGAACTATTGAACCAACTTTGCCAAAGGTAACTCCAAGTGTATAAACAGATGAATAAGAGACTTGCAAGTCTGGTGTAGCCTTAGCTGCCCACCCTTAGGGACCATCTGGAAATCAGTGCCTCCTGTAGCATACTGAGAAACCAAGCTACTTGAATAACAACTCATTGGACTTCCAGAACCAGGAGGGCAGCGCTGCACTGAGAAGAGGGAAGGGAGATGCTCTGTCCAAGAGGTAAACTGCTACTTCATTTCCTCTGTCCACATATTTTTCTTCTTTTTATTTTTGGATCTTGCAACACTATCCAGTATTAAATCACACACAGCCAGAGTAACAGCTGCTGTGTCCTGTCCCAGAGAGACATCAAAACCAGCCCCACAAAGAGAGCTGACAGAAGGGGACACACAACACTGAACTGTGGCTTTTAGCTCTTTGTTACAGAGGAGAATGTGAAAGCACTTCTTTAAAAATTATAGGAACATCACAATTACAGGAATATCACAACACAAGAAGCACCTCAGCAGCAGATGAATATCTCCATCACACTGGTAAAATACTATGCGATAGATGGAGTCAATGCAGAAAGCCCACCCCCTACAAAAGCACAGCAAAATGACCTCGCAGGACTGAGGAAGGGTGGTTTTTCCCAGTGTAAGCAGGTCTTTCCTTGGGGCCATGCCAACATGCATGTGTCACTCAGGAATAACACCTCTTCGTGCTTTTGGCCAGTACAGCCTTGCTGGCAGAGGTCTGCAGTGTAGGTATGGCTTAACCCCAAGCTATTTTCAGAAGAAAATGAGATGCAGTATAACTTTCCAGCACGCATTACAACTTTTGTTTTACAAAATACAAAAATTCAGCCTTTGTGACTCTCCTCAAATAGCTCCACTGTTTGTAGGACTGCCAGATAAAGCAGGTTAGAGATGCCAGTGGTGTGAAATAAAAAGTTTTACTAACAAGCCAAATAGGATAGACCTCACTGATAGGCAAACTCTAGGTTAGTGCTGTTTGGGGAGACGATTTGGCTGCCTGAGTGAAACTGTATTGCTCACGACTTGCACACTCCTCAACTGCACAGAGGGAATCTAACCATGTAAGCACAGTGCAAGCAAGGTGAATTTGCTCTCTTGAAGCTAACTGTCTAGCTAGCTACTGGTACTCCACCAATCACTGAGATGCCAAGACTACACTTCAGAAACCATGATCTGAAAATAGGGGCAATGGTTTTCATCCTGACAGGACATGACAGGAATATAATGGTAAAAATAAAAAATAAAAAAATGACTAATGAGTTCCAGCATCCTGCAAAGCATGGTCCAGTCTTCAGCCTGAAAGTGTTGAAATCAGGAATCTGCCAAAGAGTGCAAACATATGCACATTTCCTTTTAAGTGTCCCACACAGCTCAGCAGCATGCAGGAGACACATCTGGAATTTCTCTGTTCTGCAGCTCTTCAAGTTACAACACCAAGAACCAAAAGCTGATATTTCTCCAAAGAAACTTTCTTCCAGTTATTTTGTAGGACACTGTTAAGTTTCTACTTACTCAATCTGTTGTGCTTTCTCACATCACTGATACTTGATCACTGATGTTTCTGACAGGATGCTGTCCCTAATGTTTCAAACTATACTGGGTTTCCCTCTGCTCAGAATTTTGCAACATCCCCCACCTGTGATTCAAACCCAAACTGAGAGAGTAGTAATAGGATCTGATTTGGTCTGACTCCTTTCTAACCACCAAGGAAGAAGTAAAGAAAAGGCTGTCCAAACTTACACAAGGAGCTTCATGCCCTTGATGAGATGAGAGATCCACAAGGAACAGAACAGCCCTATGAAAGCAGAAGTAATGGCACAATGGACAACTGAAAAAATAACGATTAGGATGTGCTCCACTCCAACTGACCTTGGAAGAAATCTACCAGCAAAAGGGCAGCGACCCAGTTTTTTTGCATGCACCCATTTTTCAGCTTGTGGAGGAACTGTTCCAATACAGTGACAAGAGTCACTCATGATCTGGATGCTATTCTACCAGCAACACAATCCCAGAAGTCTTCCTGAAAGAAAATTACACTGCTTTTGAGGGCAAACCCAAGCTACATTAAGCATACCTCTGGGATTCTCCTGGAGAACAGTGTGGAGTCCCATACAGGGTATGATATGACCACGTGCTACCACCAAGTTGTACTTAACACTAGGCTACCTAAGCAAGCTCCTCAATTTATTGTCGCAGTATAAAATTAAGGTCTTAAGCTAAACCCTTAAAGACAACTTTGTTGAAGGACAAGATTTTGAAATTCTGACCCAGACCCACTTAAACTCTGCTTCATCAGCTAGAAGTAACAGCTTCAGGAAAGCAACCAAAGGTACTTTGATGTGATGTGGGATAACTGAACTGATATTCTGTAAAAATAATAAAATTCTACCAGGGAGAGCTCCTGACACCGATCTGTTTTGCTACTTTGCTCCACTCCAGCGTTACCAGCAAGTACAGAAGCTTGCAGAGCACTACTAGCTGCTTGCTCCTGACACACTCCATCTTCTGAACACACTGGAGGCTTTTTACTTTAAAGGGTAGCTGCATGTGGAAAAGACGTTAAACTCCGTGTGCAGACCACTTCACACTCCTGAAATCACACTTTAAAGAACAGCTTATGGTAAAGCCAGTCCATAAGACATACCTGTTCTCTTCAAAGCCTAGTTAACTCTTTACCAAAAAAATAGAAAAAAAGAAAAGCACACACATTTTTTTACTCCAGTGTTTGCTATGCAGATGTCTGTGGGAAAGAAATACAGATTCTAATGTGTCTGGCACACCACCAGCTGAATGCAGTTGGGATTTAGTGGATAGGCCCCTTACTGCTGGTATATGTAAGTGACAGGAAGACCATTTTATCTCCAAAATCCTGATAAAATAATTTTCCTCCTGCTTCTTGGTACCGGTGGAGCCAGAACAACTGGCATCTTCACAGGGAAAGCACTGTTCAGTGTTTGTCTGTCTGATCACGTAGGAGCCTTGCCTGGCATGGGATGGGAATGACTGAGAGCAGTAGTTTCTAAGGAGGCTTGGTGAGCCTCGTGGGGCTCTTGGCTCTGTTTCACCACCCTTCTATTCACAGAATCAAGAACCACAGAAGCACAGAATCACGGAGTGGCCTCGGTTGGAAGGGACCTCAAAGATCACCCAATCCCCCTGCCACAAGCACAGTAGATGATCACTAAATCAGGCACAATACGGGTTGCCCAGGGCCCCGATCACTACATTCAGGGACATACTACCTAATCTTCTACCTACAAAGAGTCAAGAATCCATTGTGAGTGGTTCCAGAACTGAAGTTTTCCCAGCCTGTGCCTTTGTAAGACTTACAGATTCCCTGAGCCAGGCTTGACACAGTTTGTTGTTTCTGAGTTGAATTATCAGATCAGGCTCCAAGCTCAAGAAGAGAAATAGTGATTAAAGCACCTACACTAAGAGTGGTTGCAAAGGGACTCAGCACTTGCTGGGGGCGTGGCATGAGGATCTCAGTCTCCCAACGGCTGCACAACACATTAAACCCAAGCAGAAAAAAACAGTGGGAGAAAGCAGGAGATATAAGGTCACTTGACACCAAGCTCAGGCTGCCTGCAACAGAACTCATTCAAGCACACAAAAGACTGCTAATATTCCCTGGCCTGAACACTCCCTCTTTCACACTAACCAGACTTTAATCAAAAATACCTTGACAGTTTTGGCAAAAACATTTCCATCTTCTGCTAGCTTCAAATTGCTTGGTTACAAACAGGTCAATGTTTGTGTCTCAGTTTCCCCATCTATTAAGCAAAAGTAACATAACCTCCTCTGGATGTAACTTTTACACCTTGGATTTTGTAGGGTACAAAAAAAGCACTCCAGGACCCGTAGCAAAGCAGCCAAAACTCTTAAGAGCAGTCACTAGAATGGGTCAGCCTGGCTATGAAGCTGCTGTATTGCCTGGAGTTATGGGCACTGAGGGAGCAACTGAGCCAGCAGTGCTGCAGCAAGCGCATGCTACGAGCAGCCTGTGCCACTGCAGCCAGACATGGGGCGAGCTTGGAAAGCCAAAAAAAAGAGAGAAGCTGCCAGCTTCTTCATATTCATGAGCTCTTTAATAATGCTCAACAAAACTCGGAGGCATGTTCACTGCTGTTGCTCCTGCCCTTTTGCACAGCGAGCAAGTCATAAATATTTCAGGGGAAGAGTCCAGAAAATTTGCAAGATTGGTCGTAGCCTTTTACAGCATTAATGAGCAGGCCATTAATAGTTAATGAAACAGCTGCTGGTGATCTCAGAGGTAAAGGCAAGATGAGAACAGCAGTGTTTGCCCACTCACTACAGTGTGATAATGTGAAGGAACAGCTTGATCCTTTTATCAGATCCTCCCCAGCAGGACAGCACCCTGGAGATGGGTAGAAGGCCCCCAGCAGAGCTGCACCCAGCCCCTCTTCAGGCTGGCTCCCTCGTGACAGGTCCCAGGGATCAAAGCTGCAGCAGAGGAGCCACACTGCTGCCCTGGTGCGACACCGAGGTGAGGAGACCAGTATCCCAAAAAGTGTGTCCAGGTAGGAATATGCAATGTGTATGCGCAGGCGTATGTGTGAGGCTCCAGCCTTGAGCTGGGAAGGAGGTGTGGTGACAGGACACGTCCCTGTGAGCAGAGCCACTCATGGAACAGGACGCAGGAATTCAACCTCAAGAGTCAAAGCCACCAGAAAGTGGTCTGCATCAGTCCTGCTGCTCCCACAGCCAGAAAAACCAGCGGAGCTGCGTTCTTCAAGATGAAGCTGTTCCTGCTGACCAATTGCTAGAGGTCTGCAAAAACCAGCAAGGATATGTAGGGAGAAGGTTCTCTGAACACTCTGGGATGGATGAAGACTACACAGAGCCATTATGAGCTGGCACAAGCAGAGGGGTTTGTAAGCAATCTGCAGGTCTTGGCCTTAGAACAGAGTGTAGAACCTTACACTTTTTTCTGGTGAGGCTTTAACACTCAGAATTGGCCATCAGCAGCCTCGCAATCATTGGGAAGAAAAAAAAAAATGGAAAAAGAAAACTTAATTGCAAAGTTATAATCTTCATACAGCCCCTCAGAACAGAGTTGCTAAATAGCGCCAGAAGTCAAATACAACTGTAGCACTGGGACCTTCCTTTAAATGATTTGCCTGATACATCTGCAGACACCCACTGGAGAGACTAAAGGCTTCTCTGTCCTCACACCCTCTTTCACCTAAAATGTGTGCTTTTGGATGAGAACCTCCTGGCATGACGCTTGCTAGTTTCTAAGGAATGGCACTGGAATGGCCTGCCTAGGGAGGTGGTTGAGGCACCATCCCTAGCGCTGTTCAAGAAGCGTTTAGATGAGGTGCTAAGGGATTTGATTTAGTAGCTTAGTGGGTAGGGATGGTGATAGGAGGATGGTAGGACTAGATGATCTTGTAGGTCCTTTCCAACCTAATGCATCTATGAATCTATGAATCTATAAGCAAACTGGTCCTTTGCTTTGCTTGCCTTCAGACAAGACTCTGCCTGCTTAGTTTCAATGCAGATGAAGGGTGGCCTCAAAAGATCATCACTGTATGAAGACCTGTAAAATAAGGGTTAATTACATCCAATTTGAAGCAATTATTTTATTCTGTAACTTGATTAAAAGCCGTCATTTACCAAACACGCCTTGAAAAAAATATTACTATGTACACATAATAAAAAGTACATAACTAGCAATAAATGTTCAGTGCTTCCTTTTAAAACCCATAGCAAGCAACCTTCCTTCATGCTTTAACTGGGGAGCACCTTAAAGCCATTATAAACCTTGATTTAAAGACTTCAACACCGTGAACTACTGAAACCATTTTAAGGATGAAACTTAATGAATGAAGAATCCCACCAAACCCAGATGTGGATTGGGCTTTTCCTCACCCTCATACCAGATGTTTTACATAATTCAAGAACGGATATTTTAAAACCGCTGACAAGGCAAAAAAGGTTAATGACTGAAAATATACACCCAAATTGCAAATGTTACTTTATCAGCTTCCTATCTTAGTTGTCTCTTTTATATAAAAAGTAAGAAAGTATCAATATTCTTGATATTTTTCCACCTCTGCTAGCTGCATTGAGAAATTTCAATACAAAGTGTGTGTTAAAATGAGCTGATTCCAACTTTTTGAGTGTTTTTTCAACTGGTTTTAAAACACCCAGCAGGCATGAGGACCACCCAAGGATCAGCTAAAAATTCAACAAGGTGCCAGGCAAGCCAAGCCAAGTGGATGCAGAGAAGGTGAGCAATGCTTCACGATGGGTATCCATGGACTGTAAAGGACCAGCAATAAGCCAGAGCAAATCACAACCCCTTCCTCTGCCTTATATGAAAGGGAGGCAAGAAAGGGTCCTTCATTTGGGCTACAACAGGGAGAGGCAATGGGGAAGGACACAACTGGGTCCAAGGCAGCAAAGGGAAACAGATGATAAAACAGCAACCCTTGGCTGCAGAATCATAGATTTGTTAAGGTTGGGAAAGACCTCTAAGATCACCTAGTCCACCCATCAACCCCATCCATGCCCACCAAACCATGACCCTCAGAGCCACATCTCCACGTTCCCTAACGCCTCCCAGGATGATGATTCCACCACTCCCCTGGGCAGCTTCTTCCAATGCCTCACTACTGCTCCTGAAAATAAATTTATATGTATACAGAATTTAACAGTCCACTATAAAGTGGTTTCCTGTGCAAATGAATCCTCTCCAAAACACAGCAAACTACACCTTGTACCACTGCACACAAAACATCCAAAAAGTCAGATGGATAGCAGAGATGGATGCTATTCCCATCACGATTTGTTCCCCACTACCTCTGCAAACAGAGCACCCTGCAAACAGCTGCAAAATCCTTTGCCATGAAGTACCACATACTTTCACTGTAACAACACCAATCCTTGGAGGCAGTACTACTGGCATTAAACACCCAATACCCTCCTTGCAATGCAATTCACGTACCTTCAGTGGGGATCTGCCTATTTAATAGTGCATTACCAAGCAGGTCTCTCACTCCACCAAGCACCACAGAATAACAGAACGGCTTAGGTTGGAAGGAACCTTAAATAGCACCCAGTTCAAACCCCATGCTGTGAGCTGGATGCCCACCCACCACGTCAGGCTGCCCAGGGCCCCATTCAACCTGGCTTTGAGCACCTCCAGGTGCTCCAGGAACCCACAACAGATCTGGGCAGCCTGTGCCAGAGTCTTACTGCCCTCTGAGAAAAGGTTTTCCCTTGGCATGGCTTCCCCAGCACAGAAGCAGAATGCCACTGAACAGATCATTCACTGAAAGATGTGGCACAGTAAAATGTAGCCGTCTTGTGGTAGGTGGAATTATAAAAAGATTTGTGGCTTCTGTGTGTGTTTATGTGTATTTGTGTGTGTGTGCGTGTGTGTGTGTGTGTGTGTGTGTGTGTGTGTGTGCACGCATCCCCTTGAGATTTTGCAGCAACGTGCACTCAGCTTGGTTGGGAGCTGGAGCTGTTGCAACTGGCAGAGAGCTCCCATTCTTTAGCACCCTATGGGGCTCCTGAGTGCCTTACAGAGAAAAGAGCGTCCATTTACAAAGGAGCAAGAGTGGAGCAAAAGAAAAGGCATTCAGATTTCAGAAGATGAAGTTTACACCCAGAAATTCAGTGCTCTGATCATCTAAGTCAGAAGAGATGGGGCTGGAGCTAATGCATGCTCTGCTCAGCATAAGTAATGCCTTGCGACACTGCTCTCTGGCTCAGACATGCGCCGGGGGCTCACAGGCTCTGCAGGCGCGTGGCACCAAGGGGCACAGACCCTGGGGCAGCAGTCACAGCCAGCACAGCCCAGCCTCCCACCGGGCTTCAGACAGCCCTGTTGCCTCCTCAGACGTGTTTTCCCACTGCAGAGAACTATGAAAATAAGGTACATTGAGGTAAATACTAGGATACCACATAACAGGACATACGAGCAGAATTTAAGGCACCTCGAGAACATTTAGGCTTGTAAGCAAAACACTTCAGAGAGAGCTAAGATTTATTTTTTTTTGTATCTGCTTAACTGTGGATTTTGAAACTTATGTTTGCCTTAAGCAGTATTTCTCAAACCACCCCTATCCCCTAAGTTAACTATATGCACGCAGACGGGATGCTGGCAGATTTGCAGACAAGAACGGCACAAACTGTTCTGAGTGATGGTAAAACTACAAGGATGCTCTAACTCCAAACAAAAAGATGTCGTGAAAGGGTAGTTGGATAAAACAGTTCCCTCCAAACACACTGCTCTTCTAGTACTTGAAGGGAGATCACAAGCAGGAGGAGGACTGACTTTTTGCATGGTCTGATAGGAGAACAGTTTTAAACTAAACGGGGGAAATATGGTTAGATGTTCAAAGTAAATTCTTCACTGAGAGGGTAGTGAGGCTCTGGCATAGGCTGCCCAGAGCAGCTGTGGGTACCCCATCCCTGGAGACGTTCAAGGTCAGGTTGGATGGGGTCCTGGGCAGCCTGAGCTGGTGAGGGGCAATCAGCATAAGACAAGGGGATGGAACAGCGTGGGTTTTGATGTCCCTTCCAATCCGAGCCATTCTGCAATTCCTCATCACTCTAGTTGCCTACTGGCAGCTGAACACAATCCCACAGGTCCCCAGCAAGCAGCAGCCCCACACTCAGCAGCCCAGCCAGACACCATCTCTGGCACAGAAACCCCACATGATGCTTTTCCAACATCTTGTCACCACTGACTTCCCAAAGAAAAGCTGTGCCATGTGACAGTAATGACAAACGGTATCGGCAGTGTGGCTGCAGGAAATGCCACAGGAATGCCCAGCAGGGACAAGGGAAGGGATGCAGGACAAAGAACGGTGTCACTGCCTTGGGCTGAGCTTCCCTAGTTCTCAAGGAAACTGTAACGCAGCGTGGAGGACAACAGGCACCAGAGCCTGCAACAGCAGCGTGCTCTGAGCATATCATTTAAATACATCACTTTTTGAGGAGACAAAAGACAGGCAAAAATTCCCTGCTATGCCTGACAGTTTGTGCTGAAAAGAATACTGAAAAAAATACAACAACAAAACATATTTGCTTTGGAGGTGGGAGGCAGAAAGAGGGATGGGGAAGGCATCTTGTCAAAAACACTTCAGTCTGCAACCATCAGGAATTTCCTTTATTTCATGTGAGAGCGAATCAGCAGTGCTCCCCAGCAAGGCAGTACTTGTGGGAGTGGGAGATGCCACAGCTCTCTGCTTCTGCTCAGCATCCTGGCCAAGAGCCCCAAACCCAAAAACCTCGCCGCTTTGAGCTGGTTCTGCTTGGATTTTCTTCCCACAAATAGTTTCCTTTTTTTCAAGAATGAGTATTTTCCCCACTTCTGTTGTCTGAATGAAGCGTAACATAAAGTAACTGAAATTAATAAGCATGAAATTAATTTGAGAGATACAAAAAAAAAAAAATCTCAAGAACTTGGGAGAGGGAGAAAAGGGAACACATAGGTTGGAGGCACAGAGATGGGGCACAGACTTCTTGAGATCACTGGTGTTTTACTTAGCCCCTCTGAACAGTGCCTTCAGTTCAGAATCTGCTTCATCAGTGTTATTTAGGTAGAAAAATCACAAGATTCTATGTAAAAATAAGTGAATCATAGTTATTTCCTATTCAGCTCTGTGTAAGAGATACCCATCGGGTTTCTGGCTTCTTCCTCCACTCATCAGACTGCACAAGAGGTGAAATAATCCTGAACTTGAGGGGTTATGGTCACTGACGCAGAACAAGCAAGAAAATCTCTTTTCTTTTTTTTCCTCCAGCAAGTCAAATACACAGTGAGCACTTACTTGAGAATTGTGGAAACAATAGACAATTAACAACAACAAAGGAGATGCCAAAATCTACAGGTAACTCGAGGTTTCAAGTTTAAAAAGCATTTAGTATTTAAGAGGAGAAATAAGGTCAGGAGAGGAACACTGGGAGAAAAATGGGGAAGGAAAAGTAAGATTTCAGGCCCACAATGGGTGAACCTGGGCACAGAAATGATCTGGGGGAGTTCCCAACTCACCTCCCTCTCTGCTGACGTGAAGTTAATTCTCCCTGCCATTGGTGCCAGACAGGACAACACCATAAATCACATCATAGAAATGATAAATGTTTTATATGTATGCATATACTTACATATATATTCTTATATAAATACTTAATAAAATATATTACTTAGTGGCTCCTGTAGTGCCACAGACACAGCACAGGTCATGTCCTACCAGTGCTTCTGCTGATGCAGCTCATCAAAACTGTGAATGGATTTGGGTGGACAAGCTCATGATCAATAAATTCACACGAGGTGCACATTTCTGGTGTGGCTGTGGAACTCTGTTCACTGAAATGCTCACGGAATCATTAAGGTTGGAAAAGACCACTAATATCATCTAGTCCAACTGTCAACCCTTCATGACCATGCCCACTAAGCCAATGTCCCTCAGTGCCTCATACACGCATATGTAGAAAACCTCCAAGGACACATAGGAGGACTTCCTACAAGTTCCCTCCTGTTCACCAATGCCAAAACCAATGGCAAAACCTCCTCTGCTTATCTGTGTTATTCTTCCTATGCTCAGTAACAAAAACAACAGCAACAACAACAAAATAGCTGAGGATTCTTCAGTGCTCAATATCCCAAACCACTTTATACATCTAACCCAGAGACCCCACGTTTTCACATTGGACCAGTTCTCCCAATGCGTGAACGTGCCCGTGGTGCTGGCTTATGTAAAGCAAGAACTTCTGCAGTCAAACCAAGACCTCGGGTTTTATTTCAGAACCATTCTGGGGGTCTCTCAGTTCCAAAGAACAGCTTGCTGAGTGCACTGTCCCAACTCAGAAACCACAGTGCTTCTGGAAACAACAGAAGTGTCTCTTTTTTTAAATACAAAACAAACAAACCGAAAAACCAGACCAACACAACCTCATGCTGTGTAAAGCCACGGCATTTTTGGAAAGAGGGCTGGAATGGTGATTCCTGAACTCTCTTAGGACAACAATGCTGGAATCAAACTCATTTGACTTCATCTTGTAAGGGCCCAGTTCATGTCATCCCATTTGGGGCTCCACATCAACAAGCACTACTGTGTGTTAGAAATACTTGCAATGTTCTGGAAACCAACAGCTCTTGCAGCTTCTACATAAGAACCTAAAACTTGCTGCTGATCTCTGACGACACAATACCAGCACTACCAGTAAACTGCAGATCTACATACAGTAACGCCACGCAGATGAGTTCCTGCCGACATGACACACAAACACATACCTTGACAGAGGACCAGGAATTATTTTAATGGATATAAGTTGAAGCCTTTAATGCCTTATTTTGTTTATTACCTACTTGGACTATCAGACACAGAAATTTAAGGAATTTCTTCAAAGGGTGACGGAGCACTGGAACAGGTTGCCCAGAAAGGTCACAGTGTCTCCTTCCACAGAAATACTCAAGACCTGTCTGGACACCTACCTGTGCCACCTATTGCAGGGCACCTGCTTTGGCAGGGGGTTGGACTCAATGATCTCCAGCGCTCCCTTCCAAACTCTACAATTCTGTGATGCTGTGATTCTATGTGCATGCCACAGCACTGGGTTCACAGTCACTGTCAGGGAAAGGTCACCCACTCTGGATTACAGTCATACCTCAAGTTAAACTAAAGCACTCTCCACATAAAAATTAAATGCAGTTCTACCGCCACGTGACAGCCATGGCAAAATCTCAGGGAATTCACTTGAGACCATGTCCATTTCTAACCAAATTACAATCAAAATACTATTTTTATTTATTCTCAGTGGCTGTTTTCATTCCTTAAGTGGATGCACAGAAATATGGGTCACAAGATCCCAACCACAAGAGCCTGCAAGCATGATCTCTGAGGGTCATCCCAGTTAGAGCAGAGTAAAAAGAATAACAGCAGAAGATGTCGCACATGCACACACAGTGATGTCATGCCTGGCTTAAATGCTTTGTTTTGTATGAGGGTGAGCTAAACCTGCTGGGTTCTGTAGTCCAGTCTGCTGCAGTTTGAAACTGGTCTGAGAATGTAAAAAGAAGAAAGTGCCTTTGCTGTAGTTAACACCAGCTCTCCTTTTGGGGGCTTTTACTGAAAACACAGTAAAATCCTTCCGAACAAATAACAACAAAAAAATCAAAGCGTGACACTGCCAGCTTGGGGTGTCTCCTGCAATGGGTTCTTGCTCCTACAGACACTGGAAATCACAGCTTGCAGCTGGGAGGAGAGAAAAGCAAATCCGCGGGACTTGCAGAGAGTGGCTGAAGGAGCGTTCTCCTCCCATACACCCACAGCACAGGACAAAACTCAGACAGAAGAACTTGTGGAGGCCAGGCAGGAGAAGCGTCATTTTATGGAGGTGAGTAATCACACGGACTTTGGGCTGAGCACTGTAGGCTGTGCACATCCAGGGACTGCGCTCACCGCAGGTACCAGAGACGAGGACTAAGGGCTCGTGGCCCTTCATCTCTGCAGCAGCCTGAGGGGATGAACACACTCGGAAGCAAAGCAGGGACTGGCCAATGACTTTAGAAATGCATGGGCTTCTTAGCATTGATACTGTCCCAACTTGCTGGCCCTTAGCTGGCTCGAACTGGTCCGGAGACAATTTGCAATTCTGTGTTTCAAAGGGCTGCTGAGCTCATCCTACCGACTGAAGCCACATCTACATGAGAAAAGCTTCACGGGGACAGAAATGTAGCACAGAAGCAAAGAACTTCGGTCACAGATACCTCTTAAACAACAAAGTCCCCCC
Source organism: Odontophorus gujanensis (assembly GCA_013399175.1). Taxonomy (NCBI): domain Eukaryota; kingdom Metazoa; phylum Chordata; class Aves; order Galliformes; family Odontophoridae; genus Odontophorus; species Odontophorus gujanensis. The sequence continues at coordinate 1,115,908 of VXAB01002531.1, read as the reverse complement.
TTTCCCAGGCTGCTCCCATCTTCCCACTGGGTTTCTGCTGGGGACAGCTGGGCCTCACTGCTACCACCCGCACCAGTTCCAGCCTGGGAACAACCCCTGCCCAAAGCTGAAAGTTTTAAAACGAACACAACTCTTCATAGGTGAGCTGGAGGACGAGGCAGTGAGCAGCAGTGACTTACAATCCTAGGTTGTAAAATACTATTATAGAGGCATTTGACATCTTAATTCTCAGCCCCGATTTGGAAAGGGACTTTGCTGGAGTTCCTGTCATTTCTAAAAGATATGCCAAAACTCCTGCTCAATCGGGACGGGGCAGAAAACTCGAAGTGGGAAACGCTGTGTCTGCCCAGCTGACAGCCCTGGCTGCGCTGTAGGATGGCTCCAAGCAGATCCCACATGCAGCAGCTGCTGGAGTCACAGCACCCCATCACTGTCCCACCCTCCAAGACCTCTTCTTCCCCCCAACCCTATGCCTTTGGATGCTTTGTCCCCTTCTGCACTCTGACCCAAAAATCTTTTCCTGTGTTCCCTTTCTCAGGGGATGCCATGGGCTTTAAAGCAACACCTGCTTGTGGGCATGGCGATGCTCCACTGGAGAGGTGCCCGAGGAATCCCAGGAGGCAGCAAAAAAATTAGGGTGATACCCCCCAGCTCGAGGGATTCCTGGGCACAAAGTTAAAGAGAAGGGCAGAAAGAGCCCAGTGCCGGGCAGGTGGAGCTCTTTATCTGTCCCAACTGCGCTTCCAAGTTTAATTCCCAGCAAAGAGAGGACAAAACTGGAGCTTTCCGCTTCCACCCTCATCCCAGAGGGAGAAAGAGTGAATTAAAAAATAAGGAGACACTTGCGCGACGGTTTCGGAAACCAACTAAAGCCAAAGGAAGGACACCCCCCCATCCTGAAATAAATCTATACATAAGCGGATGCAACGTGCCCAAGGCCGAAACCTCCCGAACCCGTGTTAAGGGGTACAAGCAAGAGACTTTAGCGAATGCAGCGGGGCGGGCGGCTCCGTGCTGCCGGCTCTGCTCCCCGGCAGCCGCGGGCAGAGGGCTCCGCGCGGGGCAAAGAGGGGACGCGATGTGTGCGTGTGTGTGCGTGAGGGGGGGGGAGGAAAGGGAGGGGGTAATACAACCGCACCGAATCACGGCGCGACCGGTCCCGGCCAACTCCGGCCGCTGGGAGC